>OZ059789.1:7996783-8297063 GCA_964057025.1 Standfussiana lucernea
AAAATGAATTTTAACCTACACCAGTCAATCACCACCTTAATCATTCTAAACCTAAAACATAATACCTTTGTCATAATAAGCATTTATAAAAACAAAAACAAAGTAATCAATTTGTATCTATCTAATTTTGTTTAACGATCTCACCTAATGAGCTCGTGCCTAATATTATAATAAACATGACAAATAAATATTGGCTTCGATAGCTAATACGTTACAAATGATTGCCATAAAGGTGTTTATAACGCTTTGATGTCCTCTATTATCTTTTTTCCGCAATCAACTCTAATATTCAGGCAATAAAAGGTATAACATTCAAATAAAGGACATCATTTACGACGGATATAATAAACCTTTGCCCAAATTATATTGATAAGATATTCATTTGCGTTTATAAATTTTTCTTGTACCTACTTATTTAAATAATTTGAAAGAGCATGCCCCTCCGTCTTTTTACAAAACATTATCATACCTTCTAATGCTTAAAATCAATTTTCTAGTTATACTTTTACATTACACATTACCTACTATTTAGAAAGAGAAATGCATAAGACTTCATATATCACTAGATGACTCACATCCAATAGATTTAATCCATTAATTTATTTCAAAGAATTATGTTGGTCCGAAATTGGAATGGGTGATAAACTATCTGGAAATGAACGTTTCGTTGTTTTGCCAAACATTAGAAAAACAGAAAGAAATAAGTAAAAATACAGAGAAGAACTAGAACAAAGTAAAAAAAAAACATGATTTATCTGCCTAGCCTTTCCCCAAACTACGTTGAGGTCAGCTTCCAGTCTACCAGATGCAGCTGAATATCAGTTTTTGACATGGAGCGACTGCCTATCAGACCTCCACAATCGAATACATCGGCAATACGATACCACTTAATAAGACTGGCTGTTAGACTTCCGGGCTTCTCACTACTCATAACGACTGTCACAGATCTAGAAATGAAATAAAAAAGCCATGATTGATTTGTGGAATAAATTTTCGTAATGCAGTAAGGGGCTAGGTGTCATGGCGACGAAAATACATGATTTAATTTCACTATGCTCATAAATTATTGAACATGTAATTTCGATTTGTGTGGTAACGAAAGTACCTAGCTAATTTGTAACAGAATTAGAGCAAATGGATGAAAATAATATAAATATAGTAACATTAGTGGCATAATGTAATTGTTAACAAAATTTAACAGAGGTGGATAAATAAATGGAATCTCACAAAATACCGGGTATTTAAATAGCTGGCGAAATTGTTTTACGCGACGCGTTATTAAACGCAACCACAAAATATTCACGCTACAGAAAGAGTGAATGGAATGTGGGGGAAGACTCATGAAAATTGGATAATTTGGTGTGGATGATCCATTAAGTGGCTACCCAGCATCATATGTGTGTGTTAAGGAATGAAAGATACAATTACAACAGAAAACTGAATCAGAAAATAAACATTACCCTGGAGTAAGTAAATACAAAAATCTATTAGGAAAATATTGCTTATATCTTCAGTTTAATTTGTTAGACTTATCAAGTAGGGAATATTAATTAAAGATATAAGACAAAGGACAGGATAAATATAATACACATACGAATATGTGTGGGTATAAATAGAGAGAGAAAAATCTAAACTAAAGGCTACTATGGTGCAACTCTAGGAAGAAGTGAACTCTAATATTAACACCTAATCCGATGTTTGGCAGTATGTTCATTTAATTAAAACCCTAACTATAAAATATAGTTTCATTAGTCATTAATTTAGAGAGTAAGGTATAGTTAACATTGATTACGTAAAGGGGATGCTTTAAACAAATTAGATAGTATTTAAACAGGGTACAAGGAAACCGCAAATTCTCATTTAGCCACAATCATGGTTAGCCGCATCGTTCGCTCACTTCCCCCAATCGCTTTACAAAGCTCGTTCCTGAAGTAACACTTTAAAGAGACGATTTTGATATTCGATAATCATTTATCAAACTGTGCTAATGCATTACGTTGCCGCTAAAAGATGGATCGAACGAAATTCCGATCCAGCCGAATTACATCCATAAATGAAAGACATCCGGGGAAATATATAAAATTAGAGCGGGCTTTGACATAATGGAAGGTGGATAAGGTTATTCTCATCTTTTATATCAAATCGTATGAACAGAGGAATTCCGATCAGCAATCGCAATTCTATTTGTATCATATCGTAGGTGCTTACTATCAGACCATACTATCCTTTATTATCCATTACTGGTTTCTTGTCTTTCCCTTACCAAATTAATTTTCATTTATTATCCAGACCCAGCCCTATTTCCTTATAAAAGATTTTTAATACAGTATTAAAGGCTCCTTTGCTTTGAATTCCATCATTGTCTTTGGTAGTTAATCAGCTACAGTAAAATTAGGAACATTTATTTATTTACTAATTGATTTTATTCACCATTCTAGTGTTGTCATACAATCCAACATCCAGAGATTACATTTTTCAATGACCAAAATAAATTCTGTTACGACGAAACACTTTGATAGTTGAAATGCTTTGATTTATAACTCTAACACTTTACTAAATACAATAATGTCATCAAATAAAATATCTATCACGATCTAGACTATATGGTTAAAGCACTTTAAATCTGTCTGGTCATAGCTATTTAATATTTTTCCACATTTATAACATATACGATCAGTAATATCAATTCTACGGATTTACTCATACTTTATATTACGCCTATAAAAAGCTTATATCAATTTACTGGACGTCAACATCTCCGTACCTAACTTACTTACCGAGTACCATTATTTAAATTGTTTGACGCAGATCCAATATTGAAGAAGCAATTAAATGTAAAGTAAGGCAGCCTTCCAAATGTAATAATAATATCAAGACACTGAAATGAACACCGATTCACTAACTAACGCCTGTGAGACGTGTCCGCATCAAACAATGTAAAAAAGGCACTAACTCAACCACTACGGGCGTATTCTGGTCGATACTCCTTATCGCTCCCTCGCCGAGCGGCAATGAGAGATGAAAAGTGATTCTGAACAGTCATTTCAACATTCCTTTCCAAATGCGGATTATGGCCTTCTGTTCATCCCGGATCTTGTTTAGGATCTAAATTTGCCCTCTTTTCTTGAAGTGCTCCCAACAATGCTTCTCTTACCTCTCGTTCTGAACTACGCCATAATCTTATTAGTTCCTCTTCCGATAATAATGACAATTCTGACCTTCCTCCCACGGGAGGTACTCTCGGGTATGGTGGAGCTGGTGGCAAATCCGAATCGTCTTGAGAAACTAAAATCTCGACGCTGGCTCGTGACGTAGGATAGTCGGCACTGAGGTAGTTATCAGATCTGTCGGAAACATCTTGATAAGAACGAGTGGAGGAGCCTTCTGCTCGCCGGACCATCGGCGAGGGGGTTCGAAGACGAGTGTTTATATCGGGAGGAGAGCTGTTCAGAACATCTCGACTAAGTCTTCTGCCTATATTATGACTTGTGCGTTCATAGATATTAGAGACTGAGTCTGTGTTAAGGACTGAGTCGGTGCTAAATCGCCTTACATTGAGTCCTGCAAGACTGCATCTTTTTCTTCGGCCTCTCGGTGACCGCAGCTGTCGAGGGGATCTCCCTGGTCCAGGCCGCGGTGAACGGTTGGACACGTCGGGGGACGGAGATAAAAACTTACACTCTGTTACTTCTTCCGATGCTGCAGTTTCTGTTTCTACTGGTTCTTGTTCTTTTATGGAACCTAATGAGTGATCACGTTGCTGAACCCTGTTGGAAACAACAGTTTAGTTGAGAGACTGTACTAGGTAAAATAAAAGTATATCTAATAAGTTAAATCGAAAAATCTCGTTACCTTCTAATTGCCTGAATCATTTCATAAAGTTGTGCTTTACTTTTTCGACGTCTACGCTGCTCGTGTTCCTTCTGAAACAAATGTTCATTCCTATCGTAATCTGACCAACTTACAATATAATTATAAATTTTATAACTTAAAAAGCAATTACCCTTTTGACGCTTTTCTGGAATAGCGAAGTAAAATGTCCTTGACGTATAGTATTGACAAGTTCTCGGGCCGCATGATGAGGTGAGACAAGTTCCACGCAGTTTATAAATCTGTACAGTTTCTGTAACAAAAGATCGACATGTATCGCTTGAAAACAGACAAAAGAAACGTAGACAACAATAGGTGTAAGAAGGTGCGACTCTGTAAGACAATGCGGCAAAGAGAAGCGCTCGTTCAGTGTTAAAAGCCATTGTGATCAGTGACGCAGTCGACGTAATCCTAGAAGAAGCCACGATGGCTTCACGGTGGAGTAGGGTAAACATACCCTCAAAGTGTGGCCGACGCCTTCGGCGAACTTACGATGATACGATAGCCTTTGACTTGCACAGCTCTATACATTACCTACAGTTTAGTTAAGAGGATTATTTTAGGTTGTAACATTAACAACAGCGTTATTACAAACATTTTACGTACTTAAGAACGACGTACCTACAACGTAATGGCGCCGTTTGTGCTCAAGTTTCACAAGAAAGGCTACTTATTTATTTCACGCAGTCAGTAACAGTAGTACTGGGTTTTTGCAATAAAATGAACCTTACTTAAGAAACAATTATGTGTGGGTAATTGAGATTTATTTCCATACAGTGATTGCGTGAAAAAGTTCTTTGGATAATATATGAGGCAGGATTTAGCTAAGGTCATTGTCTCATTCAATTACTATATAACTATCCGATGGTGAACATCCTGGGTAGTTTTAATGCCAGACCAGATTCCACATTAATTAGATATAAACATGCTCCTCGGTTGCTACTCTACTTAGTTGCAATTACCTTTAATGCGATTACATTAAATACTTCTTAGCTTAGTTAATAAGCAACCGAAACTAGATTTTTCGATTTGGAAGCATTTTACGAGTAAGATTTTATGATAATTGCAAACAAATATACTGCTATTTCTTTTCCCGTGGAACGTAGCATTTTTAGATGTTTCGAGAGCTTTTCTTTGAAGCGACCTTTGAGTAAACCGAACGATTGTGAACACCAATAGTTAACTGATCTGTTCGAAAACCTATCGCAGTAGTTTATTTCAGGTATATTCTCAAATTATACGAAGTGGAATTGAAATAACACAACACCTGAGACTAGTTAGTTCAAAATCAAAGTTTTTTACTTTGAATTGGGAGACAAATTGGACAAACATGTGAAACTGTGTGAAAATAAATGATAACGCACTACTTCAATTTGTACCAGGCACAATAAAACTGTGAGTTGAGCTGCACGATGTTTAGAATCATTTCAATTACATCTTCCATAAATGTCTCTACATAATCCAAATATATATGTGTTATATAAATAAATATCAATACAATAACTCACCTGACTAAAAAACATAATATTCCTACTCCTCCATATCGTTCCTTTGGGCTGGTGTCGTAGAACGGGCAGGGTGTATTTATAAAACAGATGCTCTAGGGCCAATATCAAACATCCCACGAGCATTCCGACCCCAAGCAGGATGAATACCCCAGCAACAGCTGCCACACCTTCGGACAAACATTATTTTTATTGGAGCGCCGCTGGTACAAAAATGTACCACCAAACCCCGACCGAATTAAAACTCTATTTGTAGTAAAATAAGTCTTAAAATCGTTTAAGACGAAGCTCTACGACGGTGCTCTAGAGGTTAAACGGACGCTTCGTTTTTCTAGTGGTCGCAAGCGCGACTGCTGAACACGAGGTCCTCGGTTCGATTCCCGAGTCGGGCAAAGTGTTATTAGATTTTTCCATTACGAAGTTCTCAGCAGCAGCCACGGGGTCTGTTGGGGTTGATGGCAATAGCGCCTTTATTACATGGGGACTTAAACATAACTGGTGAAATGTTGGTGTACTAATAGGCAAACCTCTGCCTAACCCTTCGGGGATTACAGGCTTGATGTTATGTTACGTTTAAACAGACGATGAAACAATATGGCCGTGCATCAATACACTGCACAATTGAAATGCCCAACTTTTATATTTGCGTTTGCCTTACGTTGCAATCGCAGTTACGATATACGATAAACGGTCAAAGTTTTTTTTTTCCGTCTGATAGAAGAATTATAGTTGTTGGAATGTTATATCAATATGCGGACAGTTTAGTTTTCAGCCAATTATCAAATCGTAAACAATCCCAGAATTTGAACAACCTCACTCTACCCATGCAGTTATTTTTGCCGCAAATATCTAAGGAAGAAAATCTCAGCTTCATTTTTGTGGACTAATTTTCATATTGAATAAACCTCGATTGTTTTACCTTCATAAATTAATAGTTAATCGCATAAAGTTAAACGGACGGTGTTGCCGGGATCTACCTCATTTAATTTTCACCTTTCAAATTCAAAGAGCATTAAAAATTATTCTGGAAACTAATAATAAGTTACACGAAGTCCACGATATTCTTGTAAGAAAATTATTTATTTACCACTTTCGAATTGAACTAAAACAAAATAAATAAATAATCATTAAAATAAAACTGTCAGGAGCAAACATCAAGAATTTATTTACTTATGATTGTTTATACTGCGGAAGCCAAAAAACTGTTTCTTATTTAATTAAACACGAAAACAGCTAAGTTTGGCTCGAAATTATAATTTGAAACAGACATTTTATCAGTGGAATGCTTCGGGCTACTAAATTACTTTTTGTTACTTTCATATTAATTTCGTCAAGGTCGAACGTTTTCAGTGATCTTCAAGAAAATGTTTGTATTTAATGTGTTCCATAAATTAAATATAACTTCCTTGTTTTCAAGTTATTTCATTAATTTAAAACGATTTTTACTTTTGACACTTTTTAATACTTTTTTAATCCTCTTTTATGAAAAGATTTTTCTAAGTAGCTATTATTTTATTTAAAAGTGAGTAAGACAGTGAGAATATCAGTTTTGAAACAGATAGATGCATTATATATCCTCAGTCTACCAAACACTAAACTAAAGTTTATATAGGATGCCATTCTACCCACCACCTTATGTTAACCAGTGGTTAATTTAAGCATTCATCGCTTCTCCAATACGATTTTCAAAGGTACAACGAAAAATTACACGGTCAATTAAACAGAGAAATTTTATCAGATCCCATCTGAACATTAAAAAGATTTTATCAAAATTCATTACGAGATTTATTTCTACCATTTTTCCTCTCAGATCTGTATCAAAGAATTGATCTATTATGGATGAATTCTTTCGATATTAAGTTGATTTCGTTCTTGCCACGATATATGGGTCCCATTACGTAATCTATCAGATTGCCAATTTGTACCGTGTCCAAGGGGGCTTGTTAAATTGATCGATCTTTTATAATGTAGAAGATTTTGATATAAAATGGTACGTTATTCGCACACTAGATATACAACGATATTATCTATCGTTTCTTTATTGTATTTAAAAAGAGAACAAATACCAGCATACTGGTTACATCAGTACCTATTCAGCATTTTATTTGTCTGAAACTTGTATATATATATATTAATATATCCTAAAAATCTGCCAAGTGAATATGGAATAACAACAAAACAATTCTTTCAAACACATGTTACATTCACTAAATTATTTACGATCAACGTTCCTCTGTACGTAAAATATTGTGTAACAAACTTTCCCCGTACGATTTCAGAAATTTTATCACTCTTAGGTATTTGTTGAAATTGTTAGGAGAATTCTTAGATATTACTTTAAATTTTGTGTAGAAACTTTAACAATATCAAATATAGATACGAAAACTTGAGTACCTAAAGGCTCCATTGCGAACAACCATAGCGAACCGCGAAGTTATACAGCTTTCTGAGATGCGCTACGAGATAGCAGATCACTTGGCTCGCACAATAGAGCTTACCTAATGCTGATAGTATGCTGTATTTTATGCCAAAAAAGATAATTTAAAAGTTTATAGTGTGTAGTTAAGTAAAAGAACATAATATTTTCTGAGATCACGGAAATTGGAATTGAACAGCTATGTTGCTATAAAAAAGGACGGTAAACATTCATAACAAAACCCAATTCCCTCGTGTCACTTTACTTTTAATCGCGCCTTCGAGAGCTTATCCCAAATAAGAGATAAACACACTGTCGGTGTCAGCTCAATTTTTTCTAACGATAAATCCCATGTTTAATATTTTAGGTCGCCTGGTGGTAATACCTCTCCCTTCAGAGCGCGACGTTGAGGGGTCGGATTAACGTGGGGGTGGCGATAAATTCTAATGAAATTTCCGCCAGAGACGAGCCATCTGACTACGTAAACGTTACGAATACACATTAAAATAGTAATACACACTGCTCCGCCCAAATCGTGGCACTAACAAGATTATTGTAATATCTTTTACAGAAACTTGATTTAACAAAGTAACACGCAAATAATCATGGGGACCCGAAAAAAACTAAGGTGGTTTCATTAATTAAGCACTTTCAAATATAATGGCTTCCGTCCGTATAGCTGAAAAGTTCTTGGAAACAAGTGAAACTATCTCTCTAACCTAAAGCTTACCGAGTGGCTTTGGTTGGATTCCGTAGTCTGGGCTGAGTTTGAAACAAGGCAAGCCGCCGTACCACTTCTCAGTTAAGATATCCATGTACCCGTTGGATGAGTACTTAGCTATCACAGCCGATATGCTGTCCTGAAACAAATAAAAACGATAGTGATTTTTAAAACCGGTCACGGGAATAGCAAAATGCAAATGTTATACAAGTGGACATATTTGTAAATGTCCGAACAATCGGACCGCGCCTGGCCGATTACACAAAAAAAACAATAGCGTCACATCTGCGTCGATTTTTCTGTATAACAAAGCGTCAAAAAATAAAGGGAAAATCTCAAAGCGTGTCATGGCTCGAAACAAAAACTCTCTTTCGGAACCGTTGATTTATGTCACTGATTCGGATAAACCTCAGGGGTATATAGAACAACGTCAAGATAAAATGACGTATAATCGGTTGAGCTGGCGCTACATGACACCCGACTATCGATCACACCATTAAGAGTTCGTGTGCGTCATCCATCAATCTTTCGTGCAAAGATCCGGAGTTGCCCCCACCACTCAGGACGCCTAAAGTCCTCCAATTCATGTAAATCTACGCTACATTTCTTCAGAGACGCTGCTTAGTCACACTTCGCCTAATTTAAGGCACATTAACTCTGTGTAACGTTTTATTTACGTAGGCGTAACGTTAGTGCTGAAAATTATGAATTGATGTGATAGTGTAGTGTACCTTTAAAGGAAATCCTTTCGCCATACCGATAGCATACGCATCTTCAGCGAGAGCATGATCACCAATACGTTGCAGCTTGCATCCGTGGTCGGTGGCCCGGTAATAGTCTAAGACTGGAGAGTCAGCTATCAAAAGATCTAAAGTACCGTTCCTGCAACAAAATGAGAGCAAAATTTTTAGATTTCAACAGAAAAACGATTTGGAAACCGACACTGCTCATAACGTTTTCAGAGGCAATGGAAATATTTACAAAGTAAACAAGCGCCCGTCTCATCAACGCAAAGCGTTAACCTGTAAGCGAGCGGATCCCTAAAACTCGGAGTGGAATAATAAATATAATGCCTGTCACGGCTATAAAAAGTACAGCAATAAAAACAGATACTTTTCAGAGTAATGTTAACTTAAGCCGACGTCTGAGTATGGTACAAAATATCTAACAACAAAGTAACTCACGTGACACATTGCAACCACTCTCTGCTTTTAGTTGACAAAGTTCGGGCTTTTCCGGTCTTAAAACGGGTCCCTTTGTTGTGACTGGTGACAGTTTATGGCTTAATTGGTGAAATAGGAAAGCGGGTACTAAATCTGACTATAAAACAAATGTACTAAAAGGTATTAAGTGGCGATCGGAGTCCTGCGGGCTTGAAAATTTTACGAGATAATAAAATTCAAAGCGTTTTTTGAATCAAATTACCGAGTCCGCTATCGATATTCGGATTCCTTTCATTAAAATTAATGTTACGATTTGAGTTAAAAACAATTTATTGAGCTAATTACTTCTGAAGGGTAAGGAGTAGGGAAGTTACTGATGAGGGTTATTTAACATGCATTTCAGAATAATTGATGTTGGCGGTCTGGGTCCTGACTGCACTATAGAAAGGCAACAGATTGGCAATCTCACTGACCGCGTGTGATATTGATAGTTTATATTATGCAGTTTTAACTGCAACATGAAAGCGGTTTTTCCTAAATCATGTTTTAGTAACCGATGTTCTTCAGAGGCCTGATAATATCAACAAGCTGCAATCACCAACCCATGTCAAAGGTGTTAATTGCGGATTTTCCCCATTGTCCGTTCATTATAGTGCTCGGCCGTGCCCACTGGTGGACGTCATCAATTCACACGACACGACCCGTCGTGACCAATTCTGCTAATTCTCAAACGCTTCAGCAGAGTCTCCCTAGATTTTGTATTATGCTAGTTATAAAGACCACTTAAATAGCTGTCATAGTATCTTACAACTTTAAATACAAAGTTTTAAATTTCACCGTAATAAGTTTAAAGTAGCAACTCGGCAATTTTATATGCGTATCTTATGTCTGAACTTATAACTTGAGCTGAGTTAAATTATAATTTAGAAGCCAGACGCACGAACTTTATTATATACCCGCCTGCGTCTATAGAAAAGGTTCGTATAATATCTTACCTGAGACGCTGAATGCCTTCTTCAATGTCTTGAAGAGCATAACGACGCATTTGTTGCGCCAGCTGCGGATTATTTCGTTGAACGTAGTACTCAGACACCGACGACCTGGACGTCCCCACTCGTAGAGACAGCCACTACAATATAATTATAACTATAAGAAACTCTGCAGACACCAAACATATACAACACCCACCTCAATTCACTTACATTACTTCGACCTTGGTAGTCATCAACCGCATTGTGAAAAAACAATCCCGCAATCAGAGCGGCTATGTTGGCAGTGTAACTTGCGACAAATATCACAGAAAATCCACCCCAAACGTTTATCAGAAACTTATTAGGCCAACTCTTAGGAGCTTTGAATGCCACCAAATGTCCACATAAAAGTCCCCACATAACCCACAGCGCACTAGAAATGCTAAAGTTCTTTGATCTCTGTCGTCCCCAAGGGTTTAAGCCAAAAGGTGAGAGCCATTCGTAAATGGCCACAGCTATAGCAGTTACATTTAGAGAAGTGAATATTGCGATCCATAGCTCTGGTGAAAACGGAAGAAGGAATGCAAGCAGCGGTATATCTGGTCTTTGATTAGGTGCGGCCAATATTGACACTCCACCGAAAAAGTAAGGTTGACTGTAGTCTATGACTTCTGCTCTAGCTGCGGAAACACTCAGAGCTGCAAATGACATATGAGCGGCTCCGGACACTAAATCCCCAATAATACCATTCCATTTTTCAACGCTTTCATCTGGCTCAATATCAAATATGTATGGCGTTTCTTCTGCGTCCTCCTCCACTGATTTGTAACCGTTACGGTATTGTGAACGATAACTCTGGTAATTTATCGGAGCATATTCGCTCGCTACCGTTTTATATTCAAATATTCGATGAAACGGTTTGATAAGTTTTCTGGATCCGTATAATCCGTCCTCTACGATATATAAATGAAAATCGAATTCTAGTTCTTGAGCTATGTTTTCTAGAAGATCCATTGCAAGTCCGTAACAACAATGCGTTTCCATTTTAGTGAATACGGGTTTCGACGTGGGGAAGAAAAAATCATCTTGATCGCTTTCCCTTTCCAATTCATTGAACGCGAGGGTTAAATTATCTCGGTCGGACGTTTGTGGCCGGTGACATAGAAGGCCCCGGAGACATTGGCCATCTTCGTCGAGCTCGCCTTCCATGACAAAAGGGGGGGCGAGGGCTGTGACAATGCGGAATATTGTGCGGGCACCGTCGGACTGTCCGTGAGCTACTAGCCTTCCCCCTGGCCACACGATCGTATGTAACCTCACGCTACGACCAAGCACACGTCCCACTTGTCTCCACATATTTTCCCCTTCGATTCCTGAAGGTACTAAGTTTAGAAGTGCGAATGAAGCCGTCAGAGATCGCTCGGATTGCTCCATACTTCCGGCAAGCACCGCCGCTGCAGATATCCGCGTCTCTCTGTGGACAATATCAATTCATTACCAATAATGTTAAATACTCTTAAAAAAGAAATCATCGGGGACTTTCAATTGGGATGCACACTAAAACTTATTTTATGATATTCGGTGCACAATGTGGAAATAGGTCATATGAAGCCAGAGTAAGTAAATCTGTTACTAGTAACGACGAGATTTTAGATACAGATATTTAAAAAAATAGTGTCGTAATACACACTGTAATTATCACACAACAATTTTGTTATTGAAATATTATTATAATCCACCCAGTAAATTGCCAGGAACATGAAGGTTTTATTTCGTGATCCGAAGAATCGACAAGAATTAAGGGCTTATTTATAAAACGGTGGCATTATATTACAAAATACTTCGAAACCGCCATGAAACGAAGTCAAAACCACCTCGAATAAAGATAATAATAGATTTAATATCACTCATTCAATTACGGTATAGGATACATTTTTCCAAAGATAATATAATAAAGTAGTAAGCGCTGGAAATGCACATTTCAAAATACAAAGAGTATGGCAGCTTGGATTAGAACTAGCAATAGCAATATCATGATATTGTTAAGGTTCCAGGGATTATTAATTTCATATCAGATGTGGCGGCGGGATTATTTATTATACGCAGTGATGCTTTATAAGCTGGATAAATACTGTCTTGCATTTTTATTATGAATATTTCAAAATGAATAGATTTTCTGGAAATGCAGAGATACAAAATGATTAATAGATAATAGTAGTTAGGTAGGTACTCGGTAAAAACAATGAAGGTTTAGAAAACATAAACCTCGGGCGAATTCCTTGAACCATCCGTCACAAACGGTTGACATAATATTTTCCTTTAATTCCCAGAGCTTACACGCGAGCTTCGAAATATGTTTTCATATTGATGTATCTATATATAGCTAGTTAGGTTACAAAATTGTGTGGTTTTCTGCCCACAGTCGAGGAAATGGGTGTGAACATGCAATATCCGCGTCGGCCCGCCGATACCCGTATTCGACCCGAGCCAGGCCCGCACAAAATGATAAAATAACACTACCTACACGAACCGGGCTGTTTCAATATTTTAATGCTCTATTTTAAACATAATTCTTCTTGAAATTGCCCACCCAGGAACGCCTTTTGATAGTAGTATTTTATGTGGGTAAATATTTAAATATGTAGGTTCAACTATACAATAAAATGAAAGAGGCAGTCGAATTCGGTATTTCTTTATTTTGATACGGAAGATACATCAATATACTCGTAAACATTGCGACGTAAATTATACACATCGCTGAAAGTAATAAAAAATGTTTGTGGATAAAGTAAGCCTCCTGTGAAAGCCGCACGCCGCTTGAACACGCCACGGTTTGTAATCGTTGTCACTCATTTTTACGCTTCTCTGACGCATCACAATTTCGTGACATAATTTCACATGCATATTATTATAAGATATTAAAAAAGGGTAAATTGCCAATCAAAATAACTTTAATGTAGCAATTCTACTCGTATTTTGCTGGCAACGGCCACATGTCTCGTCTAAGATATAACAAACGTTTAACGGCCGTCGCCAAAGGCTGTTGAAAGTTTCACTCATCTCTAATCCGGGATTTAGACTCAGGGCAAACGTCCCACCGACGTCTCCCCAGCCAGCCGGTTCAAAACACGAGATTCCCAAAGCCAAAGCAGCAGATGTCTACCAACCATTATTATTCCTTGTGCGTAAAACCAAAGGGATTTTCCGGAACACGCCAAAGAACTTTGTTTCGGAAAAAGTTAAAATTAAAGGGATTATTTATCTACTAATACTTTCCTCACTCAATATTGTTAAAGTATTGGGAGCTGATCAACGTTGCCTTTCTTCGACTTTTGTTGGTAAGACACACACATCATTGTTTGCATAGTTAAATTTTATCGAGTCACGCAAATTCTTCTATTCAAGAAATCCCATCATTTAGAAAATAATGGAGGTTTCCTATCTAACAAGAAAAAGGTTAAGTTGTTAAGACATGTGTAATAAAAAAGAAAATGATTGCGGACAAGGAAGCATTGTAATGGCCGCTAAGCCGAGAGTGCGTAAAACTGTATTCACCAGTGACCTGACCTATTTAGCTGTCCTAATTTCTGAATGAACTAAAGAGGGAACTATCTGCGTCAAGTCATGTCAATAGATGGCGATCATTTCGTCGAGTCAGCCTGCAAAGCCTGGCTGGCTGCCAAAACTCGCTGCCGTGCAGTTCCGACCAATTTATGATAATGTGACCGAGTTGGATTTTACCCAAAAATATTATATACTTACCGTGTCTCTAATTCAATCGTGTTAATTTTAGATGGCTGGTTAGAAAAATGGACAAAATTTGAGTAACAATAATAAGAATTATTTAGATTTAAAACGCGTTTCCGCAATGTTAAGTTTTGCCATATTAAACAATCAATAGAGGAGACAGCGATGTATTGCTGCAAAGTAGGCTGATTAACCTTAATGACAGCGCTGTCCGGCAACACTAATTAATAAAACCGTTGTACGCAATCTAATTATTCGGTTAACTCCGTATTTGAAGGATTCAATTAAACGAATTGGTGTTCCGGACAGTTTCCATTTTCATCAAAATACTCGTATTTTAATAACATCGTATTACAAACATCAAAGCAAATTACTTTCTTTAAATCCAAAGTTCCTAACAGAAAGGAATGTTTTATGAGTTCAGGGATTTTAATATTACCTACCACTTAGGTAGACGGAATTCGAGCTATTTAGCTTCAAATTGGAATAAAGCACGAACTAATTTAAGCGCCGGTGAATGAAGGCAATGATATTAGTCACTTGTCGTAGTGAGAGAGCAAACTATCTAAGGAGCTATCCTTTATTTTCTCAAGTTCTAAAGTAACTCGGTGATTCCACGTGGAGTGAGAAAGTAAAAACGGGGTACAAACTTGCCGCTTAAACATACATTTTTTACTAGATGCTGGCCGCCCAGAAAACAATACTAACGATGGCAAAGTTTTAAAAGTACCCACTTTGAAATGTACGCGGGAGAGTTTTAAATAAAATACTTACTTTCAGTCTTGTTTGTTTGTTCTTAAGTAATTTCAGAAAAGAGTTTGGAGTTCACAGAACTCGTGCGCAGGGCTTAAACTTTTCCTTATAATCAACGAAATTATATTTAAGTAATGCGTGTTACACATATTCGTACAAATAAGGTAAATTAAATTAAAATAATGTTTAGGGCAATTTAAGGTTAGCCCTTTTTTTTCGGATGGGAAATCATCAAATGACTTCTCCCGCTCTGGGCTGAGCGGGAGGGAGTGTCAGACTTTTACTGACTAAAACCCACCCATGTTCCTTCATCGCCCTTTGTGTTCCAGGGCCGCGGTATCTCTTTCGAACAACCCGCAGCACAAGGTTAGCCCTGAACATTATTTACATTAAATTTACTTTATTTCCTAGATTACAAGCCTAGATTTGTAGAAAATCATTCGTGTGCCCAAAAAAGGTTAATATTTTATATCCTTGTCTCAATAGAACGTTCACAAACGGCTGCATCATAACGGACATGATAATAAACATCCAAATTGGCGGTGATATACCGAACAAAAACTCTCATCAGTATCATAGCAAGCTCGTGATTTGAAAAAAGAAGAGAATTGATTCGATACAAGCTTCATTTATCATTTGGTGAATCCCAAGCATTTACGCGCTTCTTCTGGATACATTACGGCAATCTCTGAATAGGGTTAAGATCGGATGCCGATCACGTATTTTATTGAATAACGTTCCTCGGAGCGTGTGCCTTCCAACGCCAGTATTAGGGGGTCAAGAGCGTGGGTCCTTGAAAGTCTCACCTAGATACATGACCTGATTTAAGGTAGGTAGTCTACTTTGACAATTTGGTTTTCTGTTTTAAAAAAAGGCGCTATGCTGAATTAATTGTAGGTGTAGTTACAAACTTTTCAGTTACAAATGGCGTTGTAAAAATATATTTTTTATCCGTGGGTATATTCCGTGGGTTTATTTAAGTTAAGGCTTAATTTATTCATTTTACACACTGTGTCTACTTTTCTTGCCTATCTATTTTGTCGCAGGTCTGCTGGCAGAGATTTCTAAATGAAATAAGCGGTATAAAGATACCGCTTATACCGCGACGTATGTTATTTCCAGTACATGTGTTTTGTGTGTACATAGATAAATAAATTCAGTACTTAATTAATATCATTACTACCTTAGGAAACGAATAAGATATAATTGCACACTCATATCGTTTGAGTTGAGTAATATGGGTGGTAGGAACTGACCCTTATAGATAAATAATCCTACCGTCTTCCTTACCAATAACAAACGGGACGTGCTGATATTTTATATTAGAAGGGATAGAAAGAGTGAGTGAAGAACGAGTGGGTTCACTAAGCTAAGCTTATCCCAGTAATAAAAACAAGGGTGCAAATAAATTTTAGGTAATATCACCACAAAAATTTCAAATTAAGCAATATACTCCTAAATTGTTTCATGATAGTGGCTATTATTCAATATTTATCTATGATGAAAATATGCGAAAATGCAGGGTCGAAATGCTTCGTACTTAACCTCACAAACATGCACTGATTTAATAAACTCTGCTTAAAAATAGCTTCGTAAATTTTATGTGTTTACAATTTGAGCGTTGACAACGTCACATTGTTCACAGTGTTTTAACTTTTAACTAGTGACCCACGCCGTTTCCACATTGGTGCAATTTATTTAATGCTGTTACATTTTGAAAATCAAGAGTCATAATCTAATTTTGTATTTTATTTATTTATTTATTTATTTTTATGGTACTTCAACGACTTACTCACTAGAACATACAAACAGAAGTAACGAACAATTTTAGGCATAGTGAGTTCATCACTTACAGAAGTACACAGCACTCTCAGAATATTATAGGGGACAAGTAAGATAGCATTCTAGAAATACAGTTATACAAATTAAAATATTAAAAATTATAAAGTAAATCAATCAAAAAGTAAATTAAATTAAAAGATTTAAAAAAAAATATAAGTTAAGTTAAAAATTGAATTACAAATTGGTTGTGTGCATAACAGGTATAAATACAGAAATATTTAACAAAATGAGTAAATAATAATTAATAAAAATAGAAAATCAAAGAGAAAATGGAAGTGGATGCAATTGATTACCCGGTGACTGTTGTTGCTCAGACGTTTTGAGACTCCGAGGAGGTTAAAAGTCTCCTACGGTATTGATGGAAAGGGTTAGAGTAGATGTCGATGCTATTGGTTCGTGCGGCGATTTTATTATAATTTCTCATAAGACGGTTCATGGGTGCAGTGCTACCAAGATTAGTACGACTAGCAGTGGTGGCAAAAGTTATGGTTTCGCGACCAGATCTAATAACTTTTGGTCGAGGTACAGCTATTCTTAGTTCCGCCAAAAGATCAGGCGCATTCACCAAACCGTTTACTATTTTATAAAGTAGGATTTGGTCAGTTACGTGTCTTCGGTGTTCGAGTGAGTACATTTGGAAATGACTGAGTCTTTGACCATAAGAGGAATCTCGTGGACAGCTAGAACTTTTGAAACGGAGATATCTGGTGAAGCTTTTCTGGATACGTTCAATCCTGTTTACGTGGACACGATAAGTAGGGTTCCAAACTGGGGATGCATACTCCAGTAGACTTCTCACAAGAGTATTGAAGAGCACTTTTAGGGTTGAGATGGCCTGGAAATCTCGACATATTCTCTTTATAAAACCAGACATTTTTGCAGCTTTGGCAGTGATGTTGTCGATGTGGTTAGAGAATGAGAGTTTAGAGTCGAGTTGGACTCCCAGATCACGTATCGTATTTGTTTTTTGCAGTGCCACCCCGTTTATTGAGTAAGACGTTGGTAATGGTCTCCGTTTCTTAGTAAATGTTATGTGGTAGCACTTTTTCACATTGAGGGTCATCCTGTTGTGTAGGCACCAATCGTGAACCGCGTCGAGGTCAGTCTGGAGTAGTTGGACGTCATAAGGTGTGTTTATTTCTTTGAAGATTTTTAAGCTGTTCTTGTATGCTAGGTTTCCTGGTAAATCTAGTGCTCAGTACCACAAAGCGACGAATCTCCTCATCCTAAATTAAATGCAATGTTGGTCCTTCCTAACGAAATCCTTACCAAGGAGTTTACATCATTCGTTTTACACTCGAATCACGTAAGAGCTAAATTAGAACCAATTTCTTCCATTCTATTTCGAAGACTTTTATTAAGGTTATAGGTATATTCCGAAATAAGTAACTGTTTACTATTATGGCCGTACTTAGGTTTATTTGGCAATGATAGTGATTAGTATCTCTTTTTTATCTACTTTTTTGAGTACTATAAATTATCATCTGACGGTCTCTTTTATTTTTCGTGTGGTTCGTGCCTAACCTGGTGTCAGAGTTTTTATGCCGCCCATGGACCTCTGACTTGACTTTACAAGCCGTCGTGAAATATTTCTCAGTCATACTGGTTTCCTCACGATGTTTTCCTTCACCGAAACAAGTGGTAATCATTCAATACGCACATGATTCCTTAAAATCAGAATTGCGAGTCTTGGGTTCGAACTCGAGACCTATGACTTGGCAGTCCGACGGTCATACCACTCGACTATCACTGCTTATCCTATCTGATGGTAAGCGATGGTTCCTTTCCCAGAAAGTTAACTTTCCTTCGTTACCAAATAAAACTAAGTAACCAATTATTCAAAGCGTTCAGCTTCTAATTAATAAACAGACTGAAACTGAACGATGAAGTGACAGTCTAAACTAACTAAACAGCGCAATCTAAAGTTTGAAGCTCACAAAGTTCCGAGTTCATTGATAAATGAAGTGGGAAGGCAAAAGTAAAATATTGTATCCCATTGAGTCTCTGAGGAGCCTTCCCGAGACACGAAGAGACATGTTTGTGAAATTGATGTAACTCTCTGACCTCAGCACATATTGGATCCAGTGGGAGCTTGTGAGAACTGAACGTGTTTGCAGTTTCATATATTTTTCTTTTGAATTGAAATATGAAGGCTACTGATATGACGTGAACGTGACATGTCACGCGCTACTGTTTTGTTTTTACGCGTTTTTCACACGCTACGTGTGCCGTGTAGCGTGATTCTGGATTCCATTTTTTTGTGCGTACCTACCTGAATGAATTTCGCATATCTTTGTTTCTGTGGGCTTTTTAGTTTTCCAGAAAATATGTTATTGTTTAAATAAAAATTAAATACAACCACTATTTATACTCATTATTAAACTGTTTCTTTGTTCTAGCGGCCGCAAGCGCGACTGCTGAGCATGACGTCCTGGGTTCGATATCCGGGTCGAGCCAGGTGTTGTAGAGTTTTTCCATCAGGAATTTCTCAGTAACAGCCACGGATTCTGGATTTGTGCCCGGTTGATGGCAAAGGACTCGCCCCCTATCACATGGGACTTAAATCATAACTGGCGAAATACGAGTGTACTATTAGGCACATTTCTGTCTAACCCTTAGAAGATTACAGGCGTGATGTTATGTTATGAAAACTTAACTAAAGAGAAATCTGCGGAAAATACTAGTAGCTAAGCTAATTAAAATTTCGCAAAGGAAGCACATGTACTCGTAGTAAAGTATCGTCCGACAACCGTTACCCGTCTAAATTGTCAGGATCCCTTGAGGTTAAGTTAGGGTCACAAACTAAAACCGAATTAAAATGAAATATGTTAGAAACTATTGCTAAACACCATGGAATACCGATCCTTCGGGTCTAAAGGTTAAACATGTGTTGGGGTCGGTGCTATGTTAATTGAGATGGATCCAAAAATGTGTTGGACCCAAATAGTTGTACGGCTACATAACTGTTCTATTTAAGAGGCACCATAAACTCCGTGAGGTGTCTGCGCAATTTGGTGGCCGTAACACCCTCGTCACTCTCAGATAGTAATGCGGCGCCACGCGACGGACCGCACGACGAAGCAATAAATAAACTTAAACAGTTTACTATCAACCCCGCATTTAATTGACTTGATACTTTCTGTTTAACTCTAATAAACTTTAATCAAAGGATAATTGAAATTCTTTCTTTCTCTCTCCAAATAGATTCTGCGAAAAGATGAATAGATTCTAGATCTCTTTAATCAGAACTTTATTAAAGAAGTGAATGGAGCTGGCGGTAAACCCGAGTAAAACAAAATAAAAGTAATACGATTGGAATATGCCAAGATTTTTTCCGAGCGTATTTCAAGCGTATCCTAACCCATTGCGGAGCTAGTGCTCCCGTTTGGCATCAAGTAGAATGCGGTCAACTCCAGTTTATTGAAAAAAAAAAAACAACTGAGCTTTACATAAAGCCAGGCGTCATTATCTTTTTTCTAATTACAAACATGTTTTGATTAACGTCACTGCTACTTTCCTGGATGAATTCTGATGCAAAATGTTTAATTTTGATGACTATATCCAATAAAAATGATTGGCATGGTATAAAAGCTGTGATGAAGTAAGATCTCGCTCATACAAAATCATAAAAAATGCGATGCCGAACTTCATATTTTTGGGGACCCTGAAATATCGGGTGCAATTCATTGGAAAAAACATTAAAATTACGGAAGATTATTAGTGTACCTACTAAGGGCAGAGCATTTAGTTAGCTTTGGGCTAAAAAAATATATATCTCACTAGATTTTGAGGCTGACCAACAAGAAAGTATCCACTGCGCCTCCGCAACGCCAAGCCACTCACACCGCAACTAAACGATTTAAGACCTAAACTCACACGACGGAAGTGGTGAACATTCATGTAACAATGCCAAGAATCGGATAACGTTACACGAAACGAATGGTGTAGGTTACTACGGGTGACCAACGATCTCTCCTAGATAAGGCTTTATGTAGCGTAATGCGGCCACCGATATAAACCCTGCTGTTCTCTAAGATAGAGACACTATAAAAGTAATCTCGTCTCGTTCTTGGACCCGCTAGTCAATTTGCTTTTATGGTGATGTTCCGCGCTTGTTACACTTCTATTATCATTCGTTGCTTGAATGTCTCAATACTTAATAACTGTAAAACGTCTTAATTGTTTCTCTTAACCGCATGCAATGAATTCTAATTTTATTTACCTTCGTTCACATTCAGTACTAATTTGCTGTCTGTTAAAGTTTAACGCTTAATTAAGTCGTTGGTTAAGTTAATGTTTATTGATAGAGCATTAAGTTTGTACTCAACACTAAGCGTCGTTAGCGTATCTATTATGGTATCGATTCAATTATCAACATACGTATTGCAAATATAACACTATTTTTCTGTGCCGGTAAGATTGGTTTTACTCACTTTGAGACTTTAAAGCTCTTTGGCTTATTTTATACTCCTCTTATATTTATTGTATAAACTAACTACACGAGGTTTAGGGTGCTGTTGTAATCTTCCCCTATCACCCTTGTCATTGTGAGCACAAAAGAATCGACATCCATTAATGTGCGGTTCACAACCTGGCGTTCAACGTTATCAAAATTAATATTTTAATAAGGCGCCAGGCGATAGGAAGGATCCGTCATGGTCTGAGCAGCAATCACTCACCGCCGCCGCTACTCCCGATATCCTCAAGGTTCTTTCTCAACTTAAATCGAGGTCATTAGCAGCTTTATAACTTAGCGCAAAGTTCACAAAAGTTGACAAAAGATATTTCTGCTGAATAATTTCGGCGCCATTATCTATTTTATTGGGCGCCGATGAAAATTTCCAGTTTTTAATAGGCATTATGGAAATTGGTTTACGTGTCAGTGTGATAATATCTGACAGCAACATTGGTTTTATTGTTTAAATTAAAACGATGCAGGACAGTACTGAGTATTAAAGAGTTTTAAGTTCACTTACAATGGATGCTGCGCCACTGTTATCTACTGATATTTTATTGTTCGATATATTGTACGGACTACTGTCTGTACAATATATCGAACAATAAAATTTGTGAAGTAAATAATTGATTCTCGAAACAATTACCTGCTTCAGATAAATCGGCTTACAAGGTAGTAGCGATTGACCGCGGTTGCACTCTTGTTGAGTTTGGAAAATATTCTACGAGAACACACACCGTATACACCGTATATCCCAAATTAGGTTGTAGTCTACCCGTGTACCCATCGGAATTCATTCAGCCGTTAAGGCGTAAAAGATGACAGACAGACTGAATGATAGACACAGTTACTTTCGCATTTATAATATTAATGCGGAATTAGCCTTTATTTCTTAGGATAATAAACCTTGCATGAATAGAAAGTTACTTAATAAAAATAATATGAAAGTTAAAAAACTCCTATTCATAGATTACCTTACAAATTCCGTAGAAAAGTCAGCGGAAGCATCGCTTGTTTCTTCCCAGCAGGATGCAGTTGCATCGCTCAAAAACTGCGCCTGAGCAGACCATGCGTCGCAAGCGCGTAGCACTCGACGAAGCGCACCGACTATCATGCGCACTGCTGCACGTATAAACGCTCGATCTGGACAGAAAAAATAATGATAAAAAAATAAGTGAAAGAGTATTCGATATAAATTATAAAGTTCGCAGTTTATTGCCTAGTTTATTATGAAATAAACGAACTAAATGTAAGTTCATTTCATTTGCATATTATAAACAGCAAGCAATTGCTCCATAATATATAAATCAACGAAGAAAATAAAGCTTTACTAGAATTCTTGCAACCTTGGTAACGTGGTATAGATTTTTTTATTTTATTAGTGATTTTTTTTTACCAATCAGAAATGGTAAAAGTAGACAGCGGTAACATTTTGAGCGAACATTGAACTCCGTTTCTACCAGTTGATCCTTAAATCAACGTTCAGACACAGGTCAATGCCATCTGAAATGTGTAAAAGACGGCAGACAGAACTTTCACGCTCGACTCAATCCACGAATCACAGCGGACCACAACATGAACTCGACACAATCGCATCCCAATAAGGTCACGTATTGTCAAGCTTTCGTGCTAAGCCTTTTATGTTCCTAGTGTCCTATGTATAAAACTACGTTAATCTAGAGGACCATTGAATTGAGTCCGCTATAGCATTTGAAGCGCAAAACTTTGGTCGTAGGGTCGTATCAATCTAAAGTTAAATCTTGCTGGATATCGAACACAGGATGCCATGTCGGTTCAAAGAACTAATTCATTCCAAAGATTTTTCACAAACAATTGCGAGGATTATTTTTGAATTTCAGAAGAACAGTCTGCTAAACTAAAAATAAAATGAATTTACATTGTAATTTAAATTTCCGGCTTTTCGCCACTTACCTATTTTCACTGGCTGCGGATGCAGAGCTAATAGTCCAACAGGAAGGCTTTTGAAGATCACAGTTATATTATCTCTATTTTTTTCTCTTTCTTTGTCTAATACTTCATCCTTCTTCAAATGTTTGTCACTTCTTTTTTCAGTTTTGTCTTTAAAATTATGCACCGAAGACGCATGCACCTTGGGATTCATTATGAAATCACTAATATCACTTGATAAATCTATTCTATCTTTAATTCTTCTAATATCATCATTGTTATTTATGTTATCTCGTCCGGACATTACATATTTAGCTACATTCACATCATCTACATCTATGCTATTTACATATTTATTAAAAGATTCATTTTTCATTTCCCTATAACTATTACGTCTACTATTATTTCTATCATGAAAGGGCATTCCCTTCGCAATTGAATTGTTTTCGATTTTAGAAGTTTCAACGCCTTTGTTATTTACATTATAATTTCTCATACTTCCCAAACTAATATTGCGATTACTAACATACGATTTACTAAAATTTAAATATAATAATTTGTTGTTTACACTGTGTGTTTCTGAAATGTTTATATTTCGATTTAAACGACGAAATTTTGAATTTATAGAACTATTTTTTACATAAAATTCATCACTGACAAAACTTTCTTCTACTTTTTCATCAGTTTTCTTTAAAGTGTCGGGGTCTTTTTGATCTTCTAACGTATTATTGTCAGCATCGCCTCGTTTGCTGCGGTCAAATCGTTCGTATACTAGTGCTTCATCATTATCCCTTAAGCTGTCTAAATCTTCATTATCTTCAGTATAAAGGGTCCTGTTACTTATATTGTGGAAGATATCAACATCTTTTGAAGCATCTAGCCAGAGCCAGAAAAAGTTTCCTTCGAGCATGTTAAGACGCTTGGCCTCATCCATAACGAGCTTAGCGTAATTGACATCACATATCAAGACAACGACGCCTCGGGTCAGCCTTGATATCTCAGCTAGCCGCCTGCACACACAAAATAAATTGGACTACTATTGTTGCTCAAGCTCTCGTAACGCCAACCAATAAAGTTTTATTGTTGTTCGATAGCCAATAGTTACAAGCCATAACAATTTAAAGCATTCAGAAACTTTAACAAGAATTCCATTCAGAATCAATTTAATTACCTGAAAAGTACGTGGCGGGAGAACTTTTTTGGAAGCGACAGCCATTTCGGTTCTAAAGGCGCAGCAGTTATTATTGAAGACAAGTCTTTCCGTAGAGATAGCGTAGTATAAATATCTTCTTCTGCTAGCAAGGTAAAGGAGTGCCAGTGGGTATGCAGCAATGTTGCTCTGAAAAAAAGAATAAACTTTCATAATATTCCATAAAATTATTAATTACTAGCTTATGCCCGCGGCACAGAATCGTACTACCGAGATAAAAAGTAGCCTATGTGTTAATCCAGATTATGAACTATCTGTATGCCAAGTTTCATCCAAATCCGTTCATCTATCCATCCATCCTCACAAACGTTCGCATTTATAATAGCTATAAGATTTTTTATTTGGAAATAACTTTACCTGAGTGCGTATAAAGTTTCACGGGCAGTGATTTCCAGTCGAATCTCTAGTGGAAGCAGTTCCTGTGAAGAAAACAACTTTACGTAAGTTTACACAAGAAGCTGTATTATAATATCAATTCAGTTAATTTAAATGTCCGTACCACGGGGTACACAATTAATTGTGTACACATCATGTCGTCAGGATTTGACCATAATCTCTATAATTCGTTTTTGAGTGGTAATATCCTAATTCTGCCGCGCTTTTTGAGGTTGTTATTAGTCTACGTCGAGTCGTAATCGGCGCGAAAGTGGGTAATAAATGGCCATAATTTACCGCGACACCCGTCCTGCGTTCGCGGCTCGAATGCGGGATATTGCGAGGAATATCTCACCTCTGGCAAAAAAGTTTTCCAACAGAACGACGGAAATATATGTCCGCACATCAGGAATATTATGCACCTCATAAAAATCTGATTTGCTCCACATGTGACAAACTCGCGCCTATCTTTATTTGTGTTTTAAGACACTGGCGAGGTTTTACTACTTCTCACATTGTTTGTTCTTATAAATGTTTGTAGTAAAAGATAATACTATACTTTATACATAATATTTTATTTAATATTATGGTACAATAGGTAGGTACGATGTAAACGCGCGACCACACCGAGGGCTCTGTTCTAACTCGCTCGTATGCCTTTACACATACTAATACACACACAGAACGTGGCCCCGCACCGCACCTCAGTTCTGCCAACTCTTGCGTTGTCTATCAGTTCGGCTATCCTGACACAGACGATGTCCTCATCGCGATGTTCATTTTTTTTTTCACGTACTAGGATTCACAATTAGAAACCAGTCTTCTTCAGTAACTCGACAATTAAAACACATCTACCGGAGCAGGTAGTCATCAAATACATCTGCCGGAGCAGGCAATCATCAAATACATCTGCCGGAGCAGGCAATCATCAAATACATCTGCCGGAGCAGGCAATCATCACATACATCTGCCGGAGCAGGCAATCATCAAATACGTCTGCCGGAGCAGGCAATCATCAAATACATCTGCCGGAGCAGGCAATCATCAAATACGTCTGCCGGAGCAGGCAATCATCAAATACATCTGCCGGAGCAGGCAATCATCACATACGTCTGCCGGAGCAGGCAATCATCACAAACATCTGCCGGAGCAGGCAATCATCAAATACATCTGCCGGAGCAGGCAATCATCACATACGTCTGCCGGAGCAGGCAATCATCAAATACATCTGCCGGAGCAGGCAATCATCACATACGTCTGCCGGAGCAGGCAATCATCAAATACATCTGCCGGAGCAGGCAATCATCACATACGTCTGCTGGAGCAGGCAATCATCAAATACATCTGCCGGAGCAGGCAATCATCACATACGTCTGCCGGAGCAGGCAATCATCAAATACATCTGCCGGAGCAGGCAATCATCACATACGTCTGCCGGAGCAGGCAATCATCAAATACATCTGCCGGAGCAGGCAATCATCACATACGTCTGCTGGAGCAGGCAATCATCAAATACATCTGCCGGAGCAGGCAATCATCACATACGTCTGCTGGAGCAGGCAATCATCAAATACATCTGCCGGAGCAGGCAATCATCACATACGTTTCTTATCAAACAATAGTTTCATGTTGGTAGCATTTCGTTCTGTCATACTTGCTGCTTCGGCCCGTAGAGCCGGTAGATCAGTACTAAGAAATGGTCCAACCAAATCTGCTGATAACCGTGGATGAAGGCCACAAACCAAGGCGTTATCACGACAAAATGGACCAAGGTGATCTACATGTAGTGTATGAAAAGGTATTGTTGTTTTGTGAATTGGATGTAAAAACCCTGGTTGCTTTCCCGGAGGTCTTTTGGCAAGTTGACACGGGATACATCCTTTTACATATCTTTCAACAATTTGCCTCATTCGTGGAAACCAATATTTTCTCTTCAGAGCATCTAAACATTTCTCGAATCCAACGTGTCCGTTCTCGTCATGATAAACTTTTAATATATGACTCCGTGCAATTTTAGGTAGCACTGGAATAAGAGTTTCTCCTACGACACGACATAAACGTTTATCAACAAGCTGAAATTCCTTAGAAAATCCAGATTTCTTTCCCTTATTAGCTTCAATTTCACGTTTCAGATTTACTGTGAGCTCTTGGGTATCTGCGTCGCTAGCCTGAATCGCATCGATATAATCTTCCTCCTCTATTCGGTTTACTTCAACAGCATTGCGACTTAGCGCATCTACATGTTCCATCTTCGTCCCTGGGCGGTATTCCACATCGAAATGATAATCTTGTAGTGTGAGCCACCATCTTCCGATCCTAGGTGACATATCTTTTTTTTACCCACACAACACGCAAAGCATTGCAGTCAGTTACCACAGTAAACTTTATCCCTGAGAGATACACTCTAAATTTTTGCATACTGAACACAACTGCTAATGTCTCCAATTCGAAACTATGGTATTTTTGTTCTCTTGATAACATGAAACGAGCTCACCAATTCTCAGAATGTTAATGTAAACAAGCACAGCGCAGCGGTGTAGAGTCCGTACGCTTATCGGTTCTTCCCCGATGCGTATACGTCGCCGCCGCCGCGCGGGTGACGTAATACGTCACAGGATTCACAAGTTTTTATTATTCAGTTTTCACACACTTCACGATTAGATTGTTTCTGAAAATAGTCACTTAACACTAGGTAAAACAACGTAAAGTTCAAATCCCGCTTCTGACTAAAAGATAATACTATACTTTATACATAATATTTTATTTAATATTATGGTACAATAGGTAGGTACGATGTAAACGCGCGACCACACCGAGGGCTCTGTTCTAACTCGCTCGTATGCCTTTACACATACTAATACACACACAGAACGTGGCCCCGCACCGCACCTCAGTTCTGCCAACTCTTGCGTTGTCTATCAGTAGCTCAACCTATTTAGATAATACCTTCAGAGGAATTTTCTTTATCTAAACAGAGCAAGCCATTCAACATGGAACCTAAAAATATTATAGTAAGTGACATCTGTTTTGGATATGCATTGAACAATTAATAATTATGTTCCATGAGTCTCTTCTAGTTAATGTGCCTATCGAATTTACCTCTGAATATATATTGTACACTATAAACTAAAGCCTGCTTATGACAATCATTCACATCACAGAGTTAATTACAATCCAATTAATTATGCTTAGGTATCCTATTCAAGTAACTAAACACGTAATAACACAACATAACAATAACTACTATTGAAAACCAGAACGCGAACTTGCCTATTGTTAGTCACATTTAAAGTTAGTCACTAAGATGATACGGGCATCCCTGACCTCACTGCGTGAGAGAATAACTGGATTCCGCAAGCTCGAAACGTCAACTTCAGGGAACTCTGCATAAACCCACGTCCACACACAGCTTAAAAGACGGTAGCGAACTAATTTGCGTACGCTGTCAGAGCATTTTAAACACCAACTGTGAATTTGCAAGGCACATTCTCTCACAATCTCACAATTGCGACTGAACAATATTTTCTCAAACCAACAATGGTAATATGCGGTTTTGCATTTATTTTACGAGCACACCGTAAAGAATATTTTTTGTTAAGACAAAAGAACTTTTGTTAGGCTTGTAAACTCATTGTTGTAAAACGCAGGTTAAAATGTTGAAAAGTTTTTCTAGACGCGATTTTATTTGCGCGTAACAAAACGGTCCGCTTACACGCAAAAGGTGGTCCCGGGAATATTGAGATAGAAAGAAAGATTTATGTTGAAAACTAAGGTTCATTTACGAAGCTTGGTCGGTCCCTAGGAGTTCAAAGAAAAGGTAAGGAGAGAGATATCTAATAATGTCATCAGCATATCCTATAAATAATGTCGGAACGTGTCGCGCGCACCGTCAGTCGGTGCGGTCGTCACGTAGACGCATTATTTCACTGGCTGGTTGGCTATTCCCGAGTTTATCATAGCAAGGACGATTAATAGCTCTGCATAAATGGAACCGTTGGCAGTCTACTAACCGACGACACCGACGAAAACCCGTGTTTTTTTATGATACAACAGTACAATATTTATTTTATCGCATGTTATTTATCTTGAATTTAGTCCTACGTCAGTTTCAGACAGTAAGAAAGAGAAAAAAATATTATTTGATTAACGGCATCGTAAACTTTTGATAATAGGGGTCGACTGTCGTCAATAGTCTCCACGTCTATAGTTCACGCTGAATATAATTTATTAACATCCAATTCTTCTAATACTAAAAAGTAAGTAGACAGCAGTGTTATAATATAAATTCTCCATTAATATCCATTATTTGTTTTTTTTAAATAATCAAAAAGGGTTCCTACACGAACTCCATTATTTACTCCCAAAACATTCTTCTAAAACATCGACGCCTTCGTTAAAAGTGTTGAAGGTGACGTAGTAGATTCCATTTCTCAGAGTAAATAAGAAGGCGCCGTGCATGGAGGCACGTTTGCCATCAACTGTCAGACGTCACTGCCATCGCGGTTTAAAAGATCCGAATAAACTTTCGTCGGGACGGTCTACTTAACAACTACTTATGTTTTAAGATTGTTGAAGCAATGGAAAAATGAAATATAATTACGTCTGTAGTAGGTATAATTTTGCGATTTTGTTATACGACCTCAATTAGTCATTGGATCGTATGTAATTTATTTTTATGAATTTTCTTTGTCATACCTTAAATCTCTTTGTTTTTTTTTTGTAGGTATAAAAAAACGGCAAACTAAGGCAATTAGGCGCTGAATTAAGAGCGTCTTTTTTAAGATTTCAGACTAAATACACTGATGAGTGTAAAATACACGTTAACTAAAATACTGTACTTTTTAATGATCTGAAATCCGCTTTTTGGCTATGAAAGTCGCTAATAATGAGTACCTAATCCGGTCATCCTACTTAGTTTGTTTAGTGGAAACTGATAAAACCACCAAATACGTCCCAGCGGTTTTAAATAGCAATACCAGTGGCGGAATATTGTCCGGCCACTAGTATTTACGATACTAATAAGTAATTCCCCCGTGGAGAGAGGCAATTACAGAAGTACCCCTCCGGGCAATTTGTTGTTGTGGGGGCGCAAAATGTTAACAAACGACTGAAGCCAACAGTCCCTTTATCTTTATAATCCCTTTATTAAAAATACAATTTCATGGTATTTTAGCTGTCGTGAAAAAGGTGATGGATCGTGTAGCAAAGATCAAAGAACTGCTTGAAGTTGAAATAGGCCTACCTATTTCAACTTCAAGCAGTTCTTTAATTACCTACCTTTAAACCTATTTAAAGGTAGGTAATTTAGGGTAAATAAATTCTAGACCCGTATTAGTTTTGCAAGATATGCTTCGAGCACTACGTAAGAAGAATTGAAGTTTTCCTCCCTTTTATGTGCAAAGCGACTATAATATTCTTAGCACAATAATTTTATTCGTTTTTATGCCAATAATGAGAAATTTGAAATATTATGCACCTGTGCGAAAAATTCTCTTCTTGGCCACCAGAATGGATAATGGCTCAGTAGAATGCATGAGGCCAAATGTATGTGTGTAATTAATGTTAGGAGGGCCAAGATTTGTAATTTATGATGTCAACAGTCATGGCAATGGCGAACGTTAACCATCACGGGAGATTGGTCCACAACACGCGTGAGAGTATAGCATGGAAGGAGTAGAGGGACTCCCATATGTAGCAGTGGGGCAGTACGGACAAATAATTCTGAGAATTTATTGTATTTACTTTACCATGTAACTAATTTTCGTGCCCAATAAATGGAAATGAACTCACGTTGGCGATGGCATAGGAGAGATGTGCGTGAGTGGGCGACGCGCGCAGCACGGGGACGCCTGCGCGGACGGCCGCTGTCACCACCGCTGCGGCCGCGCTGCCCCCCCCGCAGACCAGCAGTGCCGCCACCCGCCGCCCGTCGAGCGCCGAGCATGTTCGCTCCAGCACTCGAACACCGAACCTGGGAACAAACATACAGGTTAGCAAGGATCGCTGGAAACACAATTTGCCAAAAAGAGAGGGATTAAAGGCCGGGGCAGACCAAATGAGTGCGCGAGGCGTGTGAGTGACATGACAGGTTGTAATGTATGTAATTCTACAAAAGATGTCAAACCAACTGCATGTCGTGTACAAAGCTCTAACATAGAGTGTCATACATTACATTTGGTCTGCTCCAGCCTTAAAAGATCCTTCCGACACTCAGTGTGAATACAGTGCTTCCGATCAGATTATAGCCCACGGTATCTTTACACTTGCACTTTAGAAAAAAAAAAAACCGATGAAAACGAAGGGAGCATCCGCAACTAAGTTACTTTTTGTGCAGCAATGTTTTCAAGGACGCAACAACGGAAGTTATATGCAAAAGTCGCAAAAGTTACTTAAAGTTATCATGTTGCAAAATGTTGCTCTACAAAAAATGACTTCAGCGTGGACGCAACTAAAGAGGTGATAGGAATGTCTGTCTGTTTGCAAGTCTGTCCGTCACATCTTAGTTTCAAATAGAAATTAACCGTTTCTTTGAAATCTCGGTGTTTATTCGGTCAAAAGTTGACTACAATCTTTAGGTATATTGATTAAATTTGTATTTCATCGATGACTGAACGGGTCTTTACAAACAAATAGAGATGAAAATACCTCTCAAATTTGATCGAACCAAAACCCTTACCGCTCTGATTTCAATTTTCAATTTAATTTACAGATAAACTTTTCATTCATATCTTTAATTTTAATACCAATAATGGAATGCTTGCCTCCAATGAAATTCCACGAATAATTTGAATATTCAATTGAACGATACCAAATTATTTGAATAGCTTAGCACAACAGTTTACAGATTCCGAGCTTTTGGTGGTACAAAAGAAGAATCAATGCCGTTTAATACAAATAAAAATATTGGAGTTCGTGCTTCTACTATGAAAGATAAAACACAATTTTTTCCAGTAAAAAAAAAACATTTGCTCACGTAGGATTGAACATTTGTTTAAACACTGTTTACGTTTTATCTTAACATTAATCTAAATGGCGCATGTTATACAAAAGCCCAAATAATCGCAAATAAACCTAAAAAGTTTGCTAGTGAATACTTTAGATAACCTCTGAGTGTATCACTAGTAAACTTTTTTTGTTAGCAACCTCATTACTCTTCGTTTTTCAGAGCAAAATGAATCACAAAATTGCCAACAGTTTAATAACAGAGCTGCGTCTAGGGGTCACCTTTCATGAAGCACTTTTTGAACCCGCCTACGAAAAAATGCCGAACTTTTCGGGGCTGTCTCTGTGACGAGTTGGATAAATCGAATAAAACCTCATTTGTCAGAAGGAGATGATTTATGAAAAAAGCACATCGAGTTAACTGTGTTCTATTTTTGTGCAGTCATTTCGAACAGAGTCATTTGTTATACTTTAAAAGTCTACGTGGTCATAAATAAATGTATTATGAACAATGTCTTCACGCTAAATCCCGAGCGCTGTAAGCAGGAGTACATAATCCTGTGCCAATCATTGTGCTGAGTGTCTGAAACTCCGCGTTAAGCCAGTAATTCATTTCTAAGGTGGCAGGTGACATAACTTAAGTTTAATATAGCTTTACGGACAGATGAGCTTGCCTCACAATTTAATGTATGTGCCTCATGTTTTACATTACACCAGGATTGATGTTATTATACAACAAGTTCCCCCGACGATAAACCATTACTTTTAACTACTACATCATTGTGTATAAGTTCTTTATACCAATAAAAATGAACGAAACAATATCACATTAATATAAAACCCTTTGTATAAAGATAGGTACGTATAATAAAATTTAATATGTCTAGACAGGCTGAAGATAAATCGTACGTTAAATAACATTTTGGATCATTATTATGAAGCACACGCTCATTGTGAAATAGATTAAATTGAAGCACATTATTCATAACAAGAACATATTCAAAACATGTGACGCTGTTTAAATCGCTGTTCTTGTAGTTGTAACATTCATTAATTTCAGCAGGGATCGTCACTTAACTATTCCAACTTAAACTATGGAGTTTAACAAACAAAGAAGGTTTGTAGCGCGGCTGTAACATACGAGTAACAACTTCATAATAATGCCAACATCATTGTATAAGCCAGCACTTGCCCTGGCTTTGTACTTGACGTTATTCCCCACGTACAATATGTACTGTGAATTTTTGATACAAGTATGAATAGCTAAGTGTGCCCACAACTCAATTATAACCACAATTAGTTCTCCGAGTATCATTTACACGGATCACAACGCCGCATTGACCTATTTGCATTAGTAACTACATACAGCCTGTTTCAAACGGTCTTTAATGTTGAGCTCCCTGATTGGATCATTCCTAATAATTTATGTAAAAGGTCAATCTATGACAAGATTACCACTGCTTTGAGATAACGCAATGACAGATTATTATAAAAAATTTACATTTAGAATTACAGAACGCATTTTTCTTCGACAAGTGAAAGAAAAAAAAAAGAGAGGACAAGAAAAATGTTGGAACATTTTAATCACCCTGTTTATATTGTTATTCAATAACGCATCAGACCTTGTATCACATCGTAATATAGTAACCAAAAGAGTCGCATCGTAAGTATACTTCAGTTGCAATCCATTCGTTCAGCACCTCAGAAGTCGTTTTAAATTTAAAGCTTTAAAAGCGTCTCAGGCTCCAGTCTTTGCTTTTGCGATATAAAGCAATGTCTACCCATGGGTATCCTAACGTGTGGAGTAATTTTGACCGAATAGTTGAGGACGGTATAATGCTGAAATTCGAAATAGAAGATATACCAGAAAGTATGTGGAGTACTGCAGTTGAGTTTATGCTTGGCAACTACATCCGAGAAGATGTATGGTGGAAATCTGCTGGTGAGTTCGCACAACTTGATTCGATCCGAAAACCGATGCAACGTGTCCAATCTATTGGTGGCCTAAATAAGTGGTTATTTTTTGCAATTACGAAAATCTCGTCTCGTGTTAGCACGCACTTTCTTACGCAAGAAAATACCCAAGTCATTAGCAGTAGTATGACCCACGCCGAGGTCCAATTATCTCGAGGCCGAGAAAAACCTTAAATGTGGTGTCATTAGGCACCCTTCTCGCAAGTTTTCTCATCGTCCGACTTCTGAATTTTAAACTTTGTTTAACACCATGAGGACAACTGAATTAATTGTATCACCGACCGGCAAACTACGTGAATTCTACAGACTGAAACGATTTCAGGATAGGGTCATGAATCCTTAGAACTTACCTATTAAAATCACAACAGATCGATTTTGTAGATTACCCAGTTCGACTTCGTTCGACCTCGTTCGACATCAAAGAAAAAGTTTAATAATCTAAATAATGTCGACAAAGTAAATCTTCATTCACAGAATTAGATTAATGAACACGATTACGAATATCAGTGGCATTGAAATGAACCCTGTAATCATATTTATTTTTGGGAAATCACGAAGACGAATTGGGTCATGTAAAGTTAGGAGGAGCTACTTGTAAATTTTGAAGCGAAGATATTAATAGGATGTAGATAATTAATCTTATACTAATCTTACTGACAGGCACAGCGCAGGATTTAGACGCTGTACAAGAATACCGCGTGCTGCTGACATCGATCATTAGGCAGAAAATGAGCGTAGCGTGCTTCCTTGCCGAAGGAGACGGCTCAGGACGCACACTCGTCGCTGTGAACATGTGCTTGCCGCAGGAAAAAGGACGCTTCGTTGAACACAGGCCGGTAATAACGGTTCTCTAACCTCTTTTCAGCCCTCCCTATTATTTCACGGTTTGAAACCATCTTTAATTCTATTTTTAAACTACCGTGCGAGGGCTTTCAAAATACTCGTTCTTACGGACACTGTAAAACTTTTTGTTCTGTAGTTTTTTTTTGTCTTTATTATGAGCCCATGTCTCTTGATCCATTTTCATTCGTTCTCTTGTTACGTATTCAAAGGTGGCCTATCTTGAAACTAATGGATGCTGTTCTTTTATAAAACCAGGTAGAGTTCTGTCACGGAATTGAAATATTTTTTATCGCTGCATTCTATTTTTAAAACCGCAGTAAATACGCGTTGCTATTATCATCTTGCAAACAACATTATACATAATGTACAACGCTATTACTTTACAGCCCAAGTCTAAAGCGGGTTTATTATCTCTGCGAATGTTCGCGGAGGCCATGAAAGTGACAGCGATTTATGATAAATACAACGTGAAAACGTACCTCATGGGAGCAGGTCTATCTGTCGCACCCGAATACCGGGGGCTGGGAATCGCAGTGGAATTGCTTAAGGCCAGGTAAATGATACACCTTAATCCTCACAAAACTGCCCATTGGCCAGCCTATATACTGTCTCCGTAATTACGGCCCGACTCACGTCAGGTAGCCGCGGCGAGGGCGACGTTTCTAAAGGACCTTAGTAACTCTATTAAGGTCTACGAGGCAATCTACGCCCTCATATCCCGCCTAGTGGAGCATCTAAGCTAAATTGGAAAAATGTAGGGTTGTGTAAAAACTTGTCAGCAAAATATTACATGGAATACATTGATCAAGTTTCGTCAAACTGCTGGGGCAAATGCGACAAAGTTGCAATTTAACAAAAATATGTCCCGAACAATTTGCGAACTGTGCGCTCGTGCCGACTGTGGGAGGGGCAGAAACCGCAACTACATTCCAATGTCAATATCTACGAAATGCAATCCGTTTGAGGGCAACTGTACTGAATATAACTATGTGCCGGCGTTCCAATTTACTATTAACATAGCTAAGTACTTTTACGCAAAACGTGGGATTAATTTAGCTAAATCCTATTTCACTTTAATTTTCAGAATAAATGTTTCAAAGAACCTGGGCTTCCGTGCAACAGGCGGAATATTCACAAGTGCAAAAGCACAGAGAGCAGCTGAAAAAGCAGGCATGGAATGCTTGTACCATATCCCCTACAAAAAGTTTGGAAAACATTGCAGTATAGTGTTTGATTCGGACGCAGAAGACCTGAAAATATTCGCTATCCGAACTGAATAAACAGTAACAAGTAAACTAGACCCCAATTCACTTTGCGTGAACACATTTTTTTCTTTTTAATGCCCTCGGGGACATATTTCAGGACACATCGCAATAACAAGTCGTGGTTTTACCGCAAAAAAAAAAACCCGATCTGTTCTTACTTAAAAATATTGGTGTTGTTTTTTCTACAAAAATGTTTTTGTAATCAAGTTCCTATCATGAAATGTTCATGATAAATGGCAGTGTAATCTTTATTTTTTTATACAATTCTTAAAAGATATTCTGCGTTTTAATTCATTTTTGCCCAGTGCCCTATTTTCTCCGTTCTTTCGAGTAAAGCCGTCATGCGTTGATGATAAACAGCTAACTTTGTTATTTTAATGAGCGTCCTAGTTTTAGTTGTTGCGGTGATAAAAAGATACTATTATAATTACTAAGGTAAAAACATAATCCTGATATGCTATTGAATAATACAAAATTAATAGTCATTGCTTGTTTTGGGTTTATTATACCTCCACTAGCAATTTCCATTGCAAAATTAATGTTTGATGATAGTTACAAACAGTACTTATAAGTATAGAAGTATGAATGATATTAAGTAGTTTACTGCCTGTTTAAAATTACTTTGATTACAATTTTCATACTATTTTATTTTTTTGAATTCGTCTTTTATGAGTATAGCTTTATTAATAATTTTATCACAACATCAATTTTAAACAGTTTTACTGCGACCAGAGAAGAGTAATAAATTCAAACAGACATTTGAATAATTATGTTAATAATGTGAATATGTTGATATAATAAAACAAGCAATCTTTTTGCGATAGAGTGAACCGAACGAGAAATTATCGTTTGAATTCACTAAAGTGATATTATTTTGCAATTTCATCTGTGACTCAACTTATTAAATTTGACAAGGTTGATATTCAATGGTTCTTAAAATGGTGCATCAACGAGAGCCATTAAATTTTCACAATTTGGGGTTATTCTGTCCCTTATTTGAATACCTAATTCTCTTAGGTAGAACATAATAGTATCAGCCTTTTCCAAATTGGTTTGGTACCAAACATCAAGTATTTGGCACTGTGATTTAGCAATACTTATATTTATGAAGACTATTTTGTTTTTTTATCATTATCACTGCTGGTTATAGGCCTGTTTTCTTATGCCAATCTCCACGTTCCTGTGCTAAAAGTGTAACTAACCAACACAAAAATGGTTAGTTCCAAACATGAAAAAACAACACAATGCCGTCGTTCAACAAGATAATTTTATAGCCACAATAGCTTTGAAACATAACATCGGACTAAGCCAACAGCTGAACAACATTTCATTTTAGTTTTCAAACAATTGGATGCCAACTGTTACGTGAAATAATATCGGTGAATGTAACGCCTAACAAATTTTATCTTAGTTAAAAACCAAAGAAAAACATAAACATAGCATGGATAAACATCATAATTAGGCTGTTTATATATTGGCTATTTCAATAGGACCCACAGTAAAAAAAGCTAGGCAAATGATCAGAAGAATGTGAGTGTTATTTCTCTACATGAATCGAAAATCAAATCCTACAAAATAATAATGAATCAAACTTGGACTGGCCACGTCTGCCGCATGCCCAATGAGCTGCGGACCAAAATACCCACTTTATGGAGTCCTGACACAGCCAGAAGGCGTTGCGGCAGATCTCGTAGAAGATGGCGGGACGAGCTACACAAGACCAGCGACCAGTGGTCCACATTGGCCCTGGATCGAATCAACTGGAAGTCATGGAGAGAGGCCATTGCCCAGCAGTGGGATGGTGCAGGCTAGCAGTAACAGTAAGGAATGAAAATGTATGTTCGTCCAGTGCAAAGTGGAGCACAAACAATAATTTCGTATGTACTTCAAGAATCTTTCCAGAGAATGCAGATATCAGTTTATTACTGGTTATTAATATGCATGGAAGTTAGCGCGACTTATTAGATATTTTCTGCAGCTGATCAGACATGATCCAATTACTACTAGCCGACTTTTCTGAATCGAATTTAGGAAAAAATATAATTCAAAGTTTCAAAGAAATCATGATGAGTCCGATGTATCTATATTGTAGGCAATTGCAAACAATTTTAACGGAGCATTTCTTGATAACTTTCAAATATCGAATACTATAAAACCTCACACCTGTAGCTGCAGTGGTATCATCTGTATGACGATAACATATTTAAGATCAAGCGAGTTTTATATTTTTGCTAGCAAAACATATTTTTACGAAAAAGATTTTAAGACCAAATATCATACGCTACCAGACTTTCTGATGTGGGCACGTGTCCATAATACATACATGTATTTATATTTACATGTTCAAAATGTTATCCTCAATAAAGTCATTACGATAAAGCGTGGGTAGAACCGAAGGTTTAATATCGGAACATCGTATCATAAAATATTACTTTATGGTAATACGCTGCGGTATTTCCCTATAGTTTTCGCGTGGTAACAAACTTGCCAAGATAAGTTATAAATATTAGCTACGAATAACATACATTCAGATTACCCGGGATATGGTTTTCAGAATATGGGTGTATTTATTTTGAATGGCGTAGGCCGTAGGTGCTACGAAGCGTAGCACGCTACGTTATACGTAGACTGTACCACAACTGCGTAGCAATTCAATTGTGCCTACGACACATTATTAAGTGGAAGATGGAGTGCCCCATTATAACTATGGCAAGCTACGATTTCTTGTGATGTGGTTTTTGTGACTCATAGACGTTAAAAACATGTACCGTGGGTACAGGAGGAAGTGATTCGAAGGATCAAATAGTAAATAAACATCGAACTTCGCAACCTTTTCTATCTCACTAGATTGTGGGTGAGCATTTTGGGCTTTCAATTTTTTTTACGTTACATAAAAAATATTGACCAAATTTATGTAATGCAACTATTAAATCATTTGGACTTGATGTCCTGGTGAAGGCCGCAAGAATCTACTAGATGCGAGAAACACAGGATCGGTCAACAGAAAAGGCCCGTGTCTAGCAGTGGATGGCTTTCCGCTGGCTAGCTGGATGCTGGTAATGAAAAAAATATTTCATCTACCAGAAGAAGATGGCGGGATGAGTTGGACTCCTTCTCAAAGGATTGGCCTACAATCGCACTAAATCGCGAAAATTGGAAGAAGGGAAGGGAGGCCTTTGCCCTGCAGTGGGACAACACAGGCTTATAATAATAAAAAAATCTACAATCGAATCTAAATAAAAAATATGCCTAAATGTTATTCGCAACACGAGCTCTAGTTATCATCGCGTAGAATAACCATGAGCGCCATTGCATTCCACTTGAATTCTAATTGGTTGAGGTGCGCTGGGGACTGAAGCATTTACCGCTTAACTAACAAACTATAGGCACTTGAATAATATTGAAATGTTTGTACCTGTGTGAAGGATGATATAGCTGGAGAAGAGGTGAGTGCTGAGATGACGAGTAATAGACAAGTATAAAAGAAGAAAACACGCTATACCAAAAATTTAGATAACGACAGGAGAGTGTTGATAATAATAATCAGTATTTAGAACAGGGCGTATAAAACTCTTCGATACTCCATAAAAAAGGGAGAATCCTTCAACGAGATGAGTGTTGGGTCTGGTGGGCTGCTACCCGACAGTTGTTGTCAGGTGTTTCTATACGTTTTTAAATCGCTGATAACTTTAATAGCGCGATTCAGAATTTTGATGTTAGTTCTTCGTTTGTGTCGTAGATGGCGCTGTAGTACTTTCTGTACTATGTTGCAGTAGTACTTCGGTTAACTATAGGACCGAATAGTTACTATTCTGCTACTCTGGTTACCAATACAGAATTCCATTAGGGTTTAATTTTTAGTTGATATCTTTTTTTTTGTTTTTGTTCAGCGATAAATACTTTGAACAGAATTGATATAAACTACTGAATAGGTCGTTTTTTCTTCCATTTTATCAGTGAGAGAATATCAATTTGTCTTATCATAGTCTAAGATTTGAAAACTTGCAGTATTATTAACGTGTAAGCCAGCGTTTCTAAGGCTACATGTGACTTTTGTTGGCCGAAGTAACAATGCACAGGAAACTGCAATTAAAGTCGTAATTGTTTCTTTTCTTCTCTTTATTTTGTTTTTTCTCGCACTGAAATTATTTTATATGTACATTACAAAACTCCTGCAATGAAAACAACATTTCCTTTTTAGTTAAAAGGTTTGAGTTTTATGAATTGTTAACTTTTAGATTATTCTGGACTATTGTTTTTATTTTTAATTTATACAGGTAGGCAGTTAAGACTATGAATAAATAGTTTTAGAAATCGGGTAACAAATGAAGATTTGGCACTTAGAACACACTAGTGTCCTACCGAAGCTTCGGCTTCGGCCGCCTTCGGCCAAACCTTTGGCTGCGGCCAAAATGGGCTGAAGTTTTGGTCGAAGCCGAAGATTTCTGGAAAGCGCCGAGATTAAACGAAATGTTACGAAAAAACCAATCTTCATTTGACTTCGTCCGAAGTTTGTCGCGATAGCCGATAGATCGGTTTCGGCAAGAAATCGACCTTTGGTCGGACACTAGAACACACATAGAAAGCAATACAGTAGTACATTACACGAGATCTGTATAGCCGCAGTCGGGTAAAAATTATATTTTTTATATGTGTATCATCACTACGATTAAGTTTAAAATCTTATGCGCGGTTATTTTGTTTAAAGAAACACATCGCAATAATATTGAGCATGTGGATTCCAAAAGGTTACATTAAGTACTAGGAGGTTTTAATTTAAAAAAAACCGTGCTTTTTGCTTACCAAACCTGTCTTAAAACTGGCTAGTAAAATATACATTGTCAGCAGTTAGCAGAGCATGCCTCCACGTACTTTCAGTTCAAAGCAAAGAGACTCTGAGATGCTCATCTTACTCATCATACAATCAATACAGTCATTCAAAGTCGAGATTGGGTACCTTTGAGGTAAGTGAACAGGGCTTCTTGAATTAAATAGAAAAATGTTAAGGCTAGCTTCTCATTTTTTAAAATTTTTTTTCAAGGGAGAATTAGAGATAAAGTCATCCTTTACACAATGGAAGGATGAAATACCTACTGAGGTGAGGAAAATTGAAACGAATTCGGACACTCTATTTGATTAACTGCAAGATGACAAAATGGCGCCTTTCTGAATAATTCGTTTTCATCCATATTTTTAAAGAGTATATTTATTTTTGGAGATTGCTTATTGCAACATCACATGGAAATTTAATGTAGAATATCTTGAGACTATCTCTCCTTAGAATGTCTTTATGTTTGTTACTGAATAATATCAATTTGAAAATGTAACAAAATAAAATAAAATACGGACTTAAACGAAAGTGTACCCAGATTAATACTAAATGAAAACCACCGAATATTGCAGAAACCGCAATAAAAGTTGTCTCTCATCCACCAAATCTTCTATCAGTTGGAAAATGTAACATCCAAGCTAATATTGGTACCGATTAAAAACCGCATCCGACTGCGAAACTATTGTGGTCCAGCGCGGCGCGGCGCTCCAACGCGTCCCGATCAAATCGAAACAACTCGAACAATATCCATAAAGTACTTGCCCCAACAAGACGCGTATCGGGTTTGTTTGAAATCGAAACTTGTGAATAGTTTTGTTTGACGGCTCATGTCGGTTTATATAGCAGAGATAAATTGAGGGCTGCTTCATGCTGTTAGCTACATTTTATTGAACCACAATCCTGGAAATTCCTTTTGATCCATTGACTTCAATGTAACGGGTTCTGTTTGGACTTTAAATTGTATCTTTGTAGTTAGTTCCGTTTCGATGATGTTTGGTGTAAAAGACAGGATATCAAAGGCTTACACAAAGATTTTGTACCAAATATAATATTTACTTTTGTCTAGATTCTGAAACCAAACAAATTCTCATAGCGAAACCTGTGAATTCCAGCACAAGTTATAGTTGGGCAAAATATCATAACTCCAACAGTGAGATTTGATACCAAAACGGCGTTTATACTTCCTAGACAGATTCCTGAATATAGAACCAGCCACCCTGTGGTTCTTATACGAGATGCCATGATATGATTTAATTACACAAAAGTCTATCCATATGTACCGGTAATTCAAAGACCCCATATGGTAGGACCTTTCACAATTTAATGGGTTTTTGTCCGACCCTGGGCACCCGAGTTATAACTGGCAATCAATACTTACTCCTGAAAAGAAAATTGAATTATATACATTTTTCATCCATTTCGATTATTAATTGGGGATCGAACCCCCGCCCAAAGGTTCGTAGCGTTTCTCACCCCATTCGATGCCCCATTTGACACTGATAATGTAATTGTACCTGTGTCAATCTTGATACCTCAAGTCCTCAACGAAGTTTTAGTTAATTTATCACAGCTTTTAGAAATGCTGTAAGCTCGATCAGTGTGGATAGCTAGATACAGGCATGCTTTAATCCCCTAGCGGTATGATCAAAGTTTCGAACACCTACAGCCTAGTTAATCGTTACAATGTGATGGGTGGCGAGCGAACCTATTTCCATTTATCGGACATGTTCTAGGGGATTGCAACAATCCACCAACTCGGGATGTAGAGCATCGAACATAGGATCTCAAAAGTGAGTGTAGTTTGAAGAGATGTGTGGTTTTAGACTGCATCCAATTTAAATGCATTGGCTTGAAAATTTGAAGTGAACGGTACAAACAACACGAACTGATCAGTATCAGTTTATAATCTTCCGGTGCGTTCTTTGGTGAATAAAGTAAACTGCTGTACACTTTAAACCAAATCGCCGAGCAACACTTACTTTTCATCTTCTGGCAGCTCGATGTACAGCGGCAGCAGCGTGATGTTGCGCAGATGCAGCGGGTAGTCGCCGGCCAGATACGTGTGAGACAGGTCGGCGAGCGAGCGGTTGAACGCCCGCACCGCGTCGGCGGCCGAGCGCGGCGCGGCGATGCCCACGTAGAAGGCGGTGCGCGCGTCCGCCTGCAGCACACGTAGCTCGCCCGCCGCCGCCAGCACCGCGCACGCGCACCACGCATACCACGCCGCGCACGCCGCCCACCGGCGCCCGCGCATCGCGAGCCTCACCGCAGCCCGCGCCCCCCCCGCCCCCCGCACCGCCACGCCATACTACACCCCCCACCAACACCATCCACCCTCAAGCTACCGTCCCACCACACACAGTCACCCACCCCAACATTTACTGCACTTGTTATTTACAACAGTTATTTACAGTTCTATAACACTGCCCGATGAAAAGTTACTGTTTATGGTTCAGAATTATTATGGTCGGTAAATCATAATTAACTTTTATACTTCTCCGTTCCGCGATCCCTAGTACTCGGTTCATTTGCGTATCTGTAACAAAAGGAGGACATCTATATTTGTATGGTAATGACTTTAACGAGAGCATTTTCATTACAAATTAGGCTTAATCAATATTACCATTTGCGTAGCAGTGCTACGGAGAATTTCGTAGCAAGTGGGTACGAGGCTACGAGTTTGGGAAGCGTTGCTGCGGTCAAATGGTTGATCCTAGTTATCATACAAATACCTTGTTATAAGTACAAATGGTCTGGGTCAAGAGCGGACCCCGAACGCCAAACGTTTTAACTGAATGGGTTAAGGATAATACTGATATTTGGGTGCCTACGTCTGTTTAGAATGGTATGTCATATCTTCACCTCAGTCCCAAACATGTTTGGTGTTTATTATGTTTGGGAGACATATACGGATGAAGATAATGTTTGCTACTATATAATCAATGTTGTTGATACGGTCCTGTTGTCCCCTAGATGCAAATCTTCAGAATTCATTATTTAAACGTGCAGTAAACAGGTCTGGTTAATTAAACTTTCCTTCCCATTCTGTAACAGGCAGTCAGTAACAGAGCTTTTATCCACTTACAGAGGTCCTCGGTTTAAGTAACAGCAGCGCAGCTTTAATCTTGTTTACAGCTAGTATACATTAATGAATTTATGTTCGGCGTTATCATACTTTTTCGTCCGTTCGCTGTTGGGCTCAATTTAGTTCCCGGTTAGGGTGACCATTTCGACATTTGAAAAGTCCTATCGAAAAACCGGACATTTGATAATAAAAATCTGACCGTTCCACTCATAAAGGCAAACATTCTGAGTTATAATAATGTACGTCCGAAAGCGTGGTGATTAAAACTCGTGGCTTCTGTAGCCCTGCAGCAGGACATATTATTATAATTTTTTGACGTATTATCATTATTTCGCATTTATGCCTTTTATTCAGAATGTTTTTTACTTAAAAAACAGTCAGAAAAGTCCCGGACAGTTTACAAAACCGGACAAAGTCTGGACTGAGAAAGGGTCAAAAAGTCGGACATATATCCGAACAAAATCTAGATAGATAGTAACCCCATTCCCGGTCGAATTTAGCAAGGTCTTGACATGACATAACCAATTTATTTTCACGAAAACCGTGTTCAGTTAACGGTCTCATTAATTATTTCGGGATGTACTGAGTGGAGCAGTAAACTCATATAATTTGATAGTCAGTCTACAGGCATTGCAGAACACATAAATTTATGTGTTCTGCAATGCCTGTAGATTTTGTTATGAGCGTAGATTTTGTTAGATTATGTTATGAGATTTTTTGATGATTATGTTATGAGATTATATTCTGTAGATTTTGTTAGATTATGTTATGAGTGTGTATTTATACACACTCATAACATAATACACACATTTAGCCAGTTATGTATACATACGTCCCATGTAATGAGGGCGATTCTATTGCTAATAACCGAGTACAACTCCAGATGCCGTGGCTGCTACTGTGAAATTCTTGTTGTAACAATCCAATAGCACTTTGAATAGAACCTAAGATCTCATGCTAAGCACTCAACAGTCGCGTTCGCGACCAATAAAGCAAACACTAAGTACGCTCTCGTTAATATCAAATAAGGTTATAAAGCAACTTGGACTAAGGGCCTATAAACATAATTAGTTTTATGTTCCCATAAATACTCTACGATGCCACGTTTTTGTAGTTATGGATATAAGAGACATAAACTATTAATAAAAGCTATATACTTTAGCCGACTAGGTCTTACTTAATATTCCGTGGAGTTCTTTCATCTAGCTTGTTTTATGGGAAATCCTTTTTACATCATTCCAATTCGTATGGAAACTTTCGAAGTGTGGATAGAGTTTTTAACAGTGAAGATCTTTGAGTAATAGTTTGGTCAATTCGGTAGTGAGGTACTGACAGATAATTTAATGTCTGATTTATCTGAAGGGCCATAAACAAGGAAAGTCACAAAAACAGGATTTTGTGTAAACAATATTTTAATGTTTAAAGTTTCCCAAAGTTTGTAGGACAATGTTTTGATTCATCAAAACTTGAAACATCTGGATCTTTTTGAATTTCATGTAACATTCCCCGTTTTTCGCCTGTTCCCTTGGGTTTGTCTCCACCGATACTGGTGTCAGATTGAATTAGCCACGGATCACGGCGAGTTGTATCCACTCATACCGTGATTCGTTTCCCTCAAAAAAAATATTAATGTTTTTACCCACTGGTCACGATATCTGTGGCTACAGCAAAAAAGTATATACGGTTTACAGAGACAAGAAATAAAGTGTAATATTCCTATTTATTCATATTTAGTCTGCGATAAATAATATTTAAATCATTGATAAACAATTATATACCCACATTTAATAAATTATAAGCTCCTATACATTTCCTTCTGAATACATGATAATATGATTAAGCTAGCAAAGTTAAATCCCTAGGATTAAATGTCAAGACCGTGTGAAGTGTTGATTTGGATTCAAAACAGACCCTCGTCAAACGACGTCTTCGCGATTTACTAATTGAAACTATGTACGAGTATGTAAACTATATACTACTGAACTATCATCACGTCTTAGCATTACGGGTTGGTATGTAAAATTATGTTTGAGATATTTTAGGTAAAGGCGATGATTTTACACGTAGTAAATTGCTTTCACAAACACTTTACCCGGTAACTGGGTTGTATAGGTCAGTCAGTAGCTCCATGTAAAATACTGGTTTTCAGTTGCATCCAGTTGGACTAGAAGCCGATGCCATTATAGTTGGGAAAAGGCTCGGCAGATGAAATACATACATTATCTAAGCAAGAAAATTTAAACAGCACAATGACAATGAATAGCTTCAATCTATACTAATATTATAAAGCTTAAGAGTTTGTTTGGTTGAACGCGCTAATCTCAGGAACTACTGGTTCGAATTGAAAAATTCTTTTAGTGTTCGGTAGCCCATCCAGGAAGGCTGTAGGCTATATATCATCACGCTGCGACCAATAGGAGCGGAGCATCAATCAAAAATATTACGACGACGCAGACGAAGTTGCGCGGTTCAGCTGGTTTAAAATAAAATAGACTAACATGCGTAGACGTAACGTTAAAACTTCCCAGAAAAATAACGGCAAGTATCGTAATGGCAAAGATTTGTTTTAGAGGAATCTTCCCACTCACCGAGATGGAGAGCATCTCTTACTTCAATATTTGAATTGAATGAACAAATTATAATTTCCCTTCTATATTTTCTTCATTCGTAAAAGCTTTTTATTCATTAATCGAATTTTCCTTTGATGTAAGTAGCTACTAGAAACCTACAATTTGTACGCGGTTTCAGTTAAGGATTGAGCAGGATGTAGGATTAATTAATTGTTAATTATTTGCGGTCACATTATGACGCCACGTCGGCTTCGGTCAGCTAGACTTAGTTTTAATCCGAACTTAGTTAGTGATTGCTATCAAGTTAAGCTTAGTTCATACTAATGCAATTCAGGGCACGAAGTTGGTTAGCAAGTCTTTATCTAGGTGGGGTAGGAAAGAGTTTGCAGTTTGCTAAGTACCCTAATAATGCGTAGTCGCGGAACACAGACTTTGATCTCAGTTCCCTTTTGTGTCTTTAAAACCGCATCGGAGACGATAAAAATTTCAAGTTATTTTCCGTTTAATATCGGTGAATAGTTTTCGATCATCGATCCGGATATTAAACCTGGCAAATTGGAATCGATTCAGTTACTAATTCTGAACAAACTAAATATAATAATTAATAAATATCGCTGGACATTACACACAGCGCCATCTAGTGCCACACTAAGCAACGAGGCTTGTGTCGTGGACACTAGATAGTTGATATACTACATAGATACTTTTTGTTTGTAAATACATACTTATTATACATATAAACATCCATGACTCGGTAACAAATGGACATTTGTTACCGAGTTATCACACACGACGAGCTTATCACATAAACACTTGCTCCTACCGGGATTCGAACCCGGAACCCTATGAACGTAAGGCAGCCTCACCACCGCTGCGCCATTCGGGTCGTCAAATAATCGGACTGATAACAACGGTCCAAAAAGGAGTAAAGCTAGGAGCTCTGCAGTCGCCAGTCAACTTTCTCGGCGCATTGATTAATCAAAGGCTTTCAAATCTGGAAAGACTTATTTCCTGCTGACTCAGATCAGTCGTTGAAGTAATCAAAGGGGAGAACTTTGTCACATTAAAGGGCTGATAAATACCTAGCGTTCGAATTAGTAAGAAGCTGAATAGGGTGAAACAAGACTTGTAAATGAATGCAGTACAATCCTCAAAACCCTTCAATTCCATATATGTATCTCGGGGCTGGCAGGAACCACCCAATTTGACTCACAATTTCACTCTAATTTGCATTGTTTACTGTTTCACGGACAACATACTTTACAAAATTTGCTACGCAGACACTCGCATTCAACATGAAATATTATTCATCCCCGACCTGTTTCATAACTGTAACTTTATGGCTGCGTCAATCTGATAGGAGCAACGGATTGAAAAATTGAATTCTTGATTCTTTTACTTCTGTGAAGCTGATACCAGTCTTCCTTTTCGAGCTGGTAAAATGCTAGTACGTGTTTGTTATTTATTGATCACACAGGCACACTCCCGGTTTGTCTGGCCATCACAATCCCAGTGGGTAGATATTTGAATATTCAACGATGAAAGCCGGTTGACACTTTTCGAATAATATTGTGATGAAAAAAAGGAAACGGCATATTTTATCTATGTCCTTGTTTAGAAAAAAATAAATAAAAAATATCAGCTTTTTAATTTTAAAACACAGTGTTCGGCTCCCACACTGCCATTTTTTATTCTTTACCCGCGGCATTTCAAAACTCTTCGGTATTCATCTAATTAAATATATGTACGTCCACGAGTACCTATTCAGTTCCAGACTTACACAGTTATCTCGTATAATAACGTTTCTTGAAGATGAATCGAAATTCTCTTTTTGTACAGAATAATAACTTTCATATATACTGTATAAGCATCTATTTAATTTCACAGAACATTCAAATGAGGATTCTTGTTGGAATAAAGAATAGTTTTATAAATTCGTTATTACACGGCTTTTGATTTCTCAGTGGTGACTATTTGACGAGTCTTTATAACTTAAACCGACGGCACTTTCATGTTAAAATAAGCCTCGAGGTTTCGTCGAGCACCCAGCTCGGCTCGCTGTAATTGGACGTGTAGCAGCGGCCCGCTTATTTCGAACGAAATTAAGAAAGACAGCTGTGGCTGCATTAGTTATATCCAACGAGATATTTTTTCTTTTTTTACCACTCAATTTGCCCATAATGTCAAATAGCACCTTCACTCACGCCAGCGACTATCAGTATGACACTCGACGAAAGCCAAAGAGATCACTTTGCTGAGAAAACACATTTTCACGCTCGATATATTTTGACTCACCGAACGTTTTATAAGTTCACACCAAAAGATTTCCCAGTTCGCCTTACCTTGCACTTACAGAAGAATTTAGATCTAGTTTTTACACAGCATTGAGTTTGTCTGGGTAATGTACGGCAGGTTCAGATAAAACTTCTATGACAGTGTAACGTACGTGGTACGAGCTAAGTGTGATATGAACACTGCTTCCAGTTTGTAAACTTAAAGTAAATTATAGAAGTGCTCGTCGCCATTAAACGAGCGAAATTTTACTTTAAATTGCGTTAATTTACTCGCGTGCAGAGACATAACGATTGAGCTTATCATTTGCATATTACATACTAAAACTACTTGATGCTTTTTATGTGTCACTAACGAACGTGAATGTATTACGTGCTATGCGAAACTAAAGTTGGTTTCATTAATTAAAACTTACTTTGGTTGAGAGCGGCATCTTCAATCTGAGCGGCTACGCTATTAGTCTGACCCGTGATTAAATGGAAGGCCAGCACTTATGTAGCGTCCGAGCTGCCCCGTATAAGTCATCCGACCGACGATATACATCAGAAAGTAGCTGTAGCATAGTTACCCTTAAAACAAATACGCGAAGGGAAAGTTATAGTAAGACGTCAGGCAGAAGTCATCCATCACTAGTAGGCCGGATAATAAATCGCATAAACAAAATATACCAAGGCGGACGGCCAAAATAACTTAGCCGAAAAAGAATGTTGATATTCAATTTGTGACTTATCATGTATGTGAACCATGAACTGGAATTTAGCTCAGGAATACGTTTCAGCCGGTGGAACGAAACCTCAGAGGCTGATGATTCGATTACTCGCTAGACGATAAAGCAATAGGGTTACTGGCTGACGTATTGGCGACATAACTAAATGAACTGAAACTATTAACTGCTGCGATTGCATTAGTGCTTTTAGTGTTGAACCTGTTGCTGGTAAACAGAGTTTAACGATACTGATGTTTGCATACTAACGTAGAATTATTACTTCATCGCTACACAATGCATGCTTATTGCAGATTTTTTAGAGCTGTGGTATGACATAAATCGAAGGTAGGTTATTTGATTATTGAATAAAAAAGAATGATCTCGCTTTAACGTAATACGCTACGTAAAAGTTTATTTTTATATTGTCACAATTTATCATAAAATCAAGCTAGTTTAAACGATGGCTCGGTATTATCCAATATCTCCGTGTAAACGAAACGTAAGCCCGGGCTGATGACAATATTCGAATCTTTTGGGAATTGCTTCAAGAGCAATTTAAGAAAAGAAGCTTCGATTTCCTCGGAGACAGTCTTCATCGCTGTCGAAGTACCTACCATGATCACAGAGGGCGGTGTCACAGTCTCATAAATGTTATCTTAGTCTTTAGTCTCGTCTTATCGGTTATTTCATTGCCTAAGGGCTTCCCCTTTGAAAACCACCCCTAAATAAAACGTTTTTCCTAAACACTTACAACATTATCCCGGATAGCTAACAATTTGGAAAGAAATAGACGCGTCCTTCGAGACAAATCTCTAAGTTTTCTATGGGACAAGTGACAATCAATATTGCCCCTATTATAACGGGACGTGGGTAGACGCAAACGCAGTCCCTTCGCTCCCGAGGGGTCTGCCACTACAAAAACATTGTACATCAAATAAATCGTAGTCGTTACAGCGAACTTCACTAGTCCATCGCTCGTGAATACAACTCTCGCCAAGGGAGCTGGTCGGTAGGTTATGCCGACCGGCATGGTCCTGTGATAACGACAGCTGTAAAAATGTGCTTTGTATGCAAAGTAGCCACTTTAAGACCGTTTGAAAGGTCAGATTGTGTTCCCCATATTTTCACCAGCGGGTGCAGTTCAGTAGACAATTTGTAATGGCGGAAACATGTTTATTCGTAACTAACGGACCACTCTGTAGTTCGTGCACTACAATTTATTTCAGTTTTTAGTTTATTTATTTTAGCGCGAAATAGCGTTCATGGACTTTTTGTAGCAAACGTGCTGCGTCGTTAAATATTTTTATGCATATTTAGTTTTTGCACCTATCACATAAAATGTGTTTGGGCTTATGTATTCATTTGTAGTACGAGTATTGCAAAAAACTCTTTGAATCAAATCCATTAAATGAAAGTACTCACATAAAATAACATTGTCTCTTAACTGTAGATTTATTAGAAGCACTCTTGAAGATTTGATTTACGGTTAAATTGACACTTGTACAAAAATAGAGTCAAGTGTTTTAAAAGACGAACCAGTACTTTATTATGTACTTGACTTGGAAGATCGTTAAGAGACTTTAAAAGTAAGATACTTTTTTTTTGGTTAAATCAATTTAGATGGTATAAATAGAAATGATGTGGTATAATATCGTCAAAAAGATATACCGAATAGAGATAGGATTCCATCAAGTTTATGCTAAACTTAAAAATCATGGAATATTTCAAATGACCGAATGACAACAAACAGACCTACACTAGTATTTGTACGAACTTTATATCCCTAAGGTATAAATAAATAAATTAAATAAAAAAGCCTTTTTATTTCATGCATTTTACATTACAGGATTTTCTTATTTCTAGTAGGTATATTGTTTGGTTAGTTAACTTAGATTAATTGTTAGTTTTATTTATTTCTGTCTAATATCCACATATACAACTAATTTCCCTATAACTAAGTCCCTAAAGTATATGAGCACCTATATAATACAGCTTTATATTGATTGTTAGATAGTATCACAGCACAGAATCTAGGTCCCTAATCACTCAGTGTACCATGCACTCAAACATAGACGCATCGAGCAAACGGACCATCTGATGTCGTGACAATAGAACGAGAACTCACTTAGAAGAAAATAACAGAATATTAGATTATCATCATGTTACCATGCAAACCTGGATGGACAATGACGTGTTATAGCCTATTGATGACTACCTGTAAGGCAGCCGACGCTTGCGGCAGGCTCGTGTGATTTCAATGAGCACGCTTACCCACTACAAAGGATACGTTCATTCGACCCAATATGAATGCAAATGTTGTTGAATGTGTAGCCTTCCCGCTAGTAACGTATAATTTTATTGAAATAGGTTCCCTGTTAAAAAGCCCTCCGATTAACATTATAATACACCCCAGTTCCGTTTGAAAATAACCTTTTAATACTAGTTGACTCGGGCTTTGTTGTGATGGATATTGTCCCTATTACTAACTAAATATTTAAGCTAAAGTTTTGGATGGAATTTCGTCTTATTATATTGGGTTAGTAGCAACTCAAATAAAGTTGATAAAGTTAGGTAAAGTTTTAATAAAGGTTTTCATAGGGACAAACGGTTAACATTTATCTAAATTAAGTATCACGGTATCTGACAATCTGTACTAAAAACTTTTGTGAGCTTCGAGAGTTTGAAACAGGTAGCCGAAATGAATTAGATGGTATGATGTCTCTGGAGAATTATCTTCAGTTGATTTGAAATGTACGGCATTTGCGCCCTTTGCCCGATTAAATAATTGTATTGACCCTTCATTTTTTAAATCGCCGTGAGAAAAGTTACAAAAATGTTTAATTTTCCGCTGGCTGTAGTTCGGTTCATTTTTGTAAAAGAAGAATTAAAGAAAGAAGAAGGGAACCGGGACGAGTGACGCTCGGGGCGGATATGCTTCATGCAGAACATTTTCAATACAAAGTAAACTTGTCCGTAGATTGCGGAACATCCATACAATATACCTAGGTATTACGAACTCATTTGAATTTTAAATCTCGTGAATCTTCTTCGAAACTATGCTAAACTGTCTAAGTTATTCTGTGCCACGACAAATATTACGGCTCAAATGAAGTTTCACTGGATACCGTTCCAAATAGGGCCAAGTTTTTAACTAAAAATAAAGACAGTTCAAGAAAAGCGGAAATGTAGTTTGACTGGCTACTTTGATATTAAATATTAAAATAAATTAATAAAGCTTAGTGCTTTACTAAACAGTGCAGCTTAATTTATAATAAAAGTGAAGCAGAACACTTTACGTAATTAATTTAAAAAAATGTGCACACAACAAGACATTATTAGTTCCTTTTTCTACGCGACGTTTCTATAAAATTATGGAAAATTTTAACTCACTTACCACGGCTTTTCAAAATCTCAATTAATTAATTTTGTAACCTGATATTCCGCCAAATACTTTCCATTGAAAATTTAACATTCCTGGCAAACTCTTCGCGAACAAAAGCTTTATAAAAGATTGAAGAAATAAATCAATATTGGTTTTACTTCTTATATTGTCGGGTTGAATGAATGGGTAGCTGTGTAAATTGTTAAGTAAAACAAAACCGGAATTTCGTTGTGTACGAATGTTTATCCCAAGATTGAGAACGTAGGAAGTCGGTGGCAGAACATCAATTTACGACAACGGACCTTCTCGTTTCGGGTGTCGTTCCATTAAGACCTTCCCTTAATGGCTTGTGTAACTCGACAACACGGCTATGCCTACGGGAAAGGCTGGCAAAAATTGTGTCCCACGCACAAATAAAAAAAAAAAAACGACATCAGTGACATAAACGGATTAATTTCGGTCGTTGCGTCCGAAACTACATCAGCGAATTTATTTGATCTGTTTTTAGTTGCTGTAACCTATCTGCATAATGTTTGAACTCTTGTTTGCTGTATTCAACAAATAGCTACTGTTATTTTTTTTTTCAGAGTCTATTTAGAATGGTTTTACTATTTCTGATTCAATTTCATTTCAGACTACAACCACTGTTCTGCATTTTTATTTTTAGCTTCAAACTTTATGTAGCCAATTTTGACGTAAACCATCATCTTTGTTCATAAATATTTTATTAAAATTCTCTAAACTAATATGGCAACGTACGTTTTTACAAAATTTAGAAAATACAACATTAACATTTGATTACCACCACGCCATTTTATTTGATTTAGCTCATTCATCATTATTACGTGGGCGTAAAAGCTTATTTACCCTCGAATAATTATAATTTATTGAACTACTTGTACAGTCAAAATAATTCACAGATTATTTTACTTGATAATATTACAGCCAGAACCATAGCTACAATACTATTAACAATTTGAAAACCACTATTTCATTGCTAGCTAAAGTCGAAATGGTAAAAATGTCACAGAGATTCGAGTATTTCACCGGAAAACCGCGGTTAATAGGTTTTGAACACATGTCAAACAGGCGTCACCCCGAAAAAGGTACCATATATATGTTACACCAATTCTATCGGAAACAAAATAAATTCGAATGGAATGCTCATATTTTTACATTTGTCAAAGGGTGGAAATTACCTAGAACGAAACAAATCACACAGCACCGCTGCATGTATTAAATTGCATCCATGGAAATTACGGTACAGTCAATAAAACAGTTCTGTGTTTAGAAAGAGATAACTTTTTGGCCGGAGCTAACAGTAATCAATGCCAAACTTTTTAACGCAAGAAATTGCGTTCGTTACTGATTGCTGCTTAAATAAGTTTTTTTTGTTGACCGTAGATTCCAAATAATTGTCAGTGTCACACAGGTTGTCTAACAAATGCAATGTAGTATTGTTGGGCTTGATATATGAAACTAATTATGTATTCCGTTTATGGAAAATTGATTAGTGGGTAGATCCTGTCCCTCAGTAATCCTAGTTCGTCGTTCATGTGGTTGTACCTTTCGCGTGTATTTATTATTATATATTATTAGCTTTTGCTCGCGGATTTCGGAAATGGCTAAATCACCCCACAGGGATGTATTACTTACACGGATAAAAGCACTCCCGTGTGCCGAATTATATCAGTTCAGCTGTTATGACTTGAAGAACTAACAGACAGACAGATCAATAGACGTACAGAGTTAGTTTCGTTTGTTTTTGCATTTATTATAATTTAATAATAACTTTCGCCCTCGGCTTCGCTCCCGTAATAGTAGAAAATTATCCCACGGAAACGTTTTGCTGCGTGATAATGCAGCTTCCCATATGTGACTGTGTGAAATTTCAGAATCTGATCTGTAGTGCTCCCTATATCCAATCGGACAAACTTTATCTCGTGAATTCTTGACAGATTTAGTATAGAATATGGGTGATTGTTATAATTATGGAACTTTATCACAGTATTTACTGCATTTACAACCTTCCAAATGTCAATTAATTAAAGTAGTTACCGACTATAAGTCTGTTTGTCACAGAGGGGTAGTTAGAGATCACGTTTGCCCATTAAGTTAAAGTGCTGCGTAATAAGGGGACGAGCCTATAGCCATTAACCGTGCTTAAATCTAGGCTCTGGGTTAGGTACCTGATGAATTGCTATAATTAAATAATAATATTATTACATATAACTCACAGTTTCTGAGACTGATCAATTTAGAGATCAGTATTTGCTGGAAACCTTTAATTATTAATAGAAGTTGACTGCGTAGTGGTGGTACTTTCATACAAGCCTAAAAACTTGCCCCACACTTATAATCTACTAGTCTTCATGATGTTATGGTTTCTGAACAGTCTGCTCGCGTTATGAGCTTGCCGTATTGTTGGCCCCTAGGCACGCCACTGTTAACCAACAATATGACGAAAAAACTATAGGATACAGATTTAATCAAAAAAGCACTTGAAAGCTCCTAAAGTTCCATGTTTCTGACCAAACTCGTAACAGTTTAACAGTTGACCTCAAATCAAATCAAATCAAAAGTCATTTATTCAAATTAGGCTGATAATCAGCACTTTTTGTACGTCGAGTTTACAAAAGACAGCCCCCCAAAACGCGCGCCCTTCGCCAGTTCCTAGTGTTTTAGCTGGGAAGAAGAAGTGGCGGAACAAACTCCCCAGCAACACATCTGTCTGTTAGGTTAGAAGACCCAGATTATATATAAACAAAGAATCAATTGTATTCAATAATTGTGACATGTCAGCTAAAATCCACCAACCTGAAATCCAGTTTTCCTAAGAGCTGCTTCTAGCCATCAACTAAATAGAGTAATCAGTTAAATGAGCACTTAAGATAGTACAGATATAAGAGAACAGACTTAATACACACTATCTGTTAAGTCAGAATTAAGAGTCGAGATTATTTAGTCGAGTTGAATATCGTACCCGGCGTGATTATGGAAATACGGAGAAGAAGATTATCCGGCTCGTTGAATACTGATGATAATTCCGTATAAATATTTTATACTCTTTTATAGGTACCATTTACTTATTTAAATAATTACTGCTGCAAATATATGTGTGTTTATAGAATACGCCAGAGTACACGAAGTTACACAGTCGCAGTTTACAGTGAAATGTATTGAAACTTAACTGTGTCCCTGTGAATGTACAAGTTATAAAATATTATGTGCTTGTCATGATAAGGAGTCATATTTGAAAAGTAAAATATACTTTAAATATTCGAGAAGTTTCTGTATGAATTTTAGAAGCTGGACGTTCACTCGATAAAATGCATAAAAATAAAATTACATGTTCTAGACGCTAGATGAGATAGTATTCGTTGTATTTGATAGCTAAAGGTTTTTTTACATATAAAATTACTCCTATCAACGTTTTCACACAATTACCTATTTTAATTAAACATTGTTGAAGCGAAAATAATACAGGCAATATGATTAGTTATACTCGATGCACAGCGTGCAATCCACAAATTTGTTTATAATTTAAAGCTGCTATTGTTCGATAAAATGCACGATTAAACACTGCTCTTATTCGCAAACAATTGAATATTTGAAATGCGAAAATGTTTTGTATTTTCTTTGTTATTCAATCGCGTTTGTGGTGGAATACGACGCGACGGTCAAACAATCGGCGGAGAAAGCTTACATCACAGAAAAGGACTTGAACAACTTGTACGTCCCTTTTCTTACCGTTTCGTTATTCTGGCGGGATAATGGCAACATGGTTCGTATACAAAAAGAAATATATTTCCAATCACATTTAAGAGATAGGGGATTTCATTCGACCAGATGAAGCGAAGCTGCAGTATTTTGTGGAAAATACACCAATATTGAAACAATACAAGAGTTGGCGTGGCGCGTCACGAGCAGAGGTATCGTGGCACATGACACGCGCATCCTTGTTGAAAGAAAAAAAACGTGCTTTGACTACACCGCGGGAATCCCGAGCGATTGTGCTTCACCACACCACGAAACTTTATTGGATTTCCCAAGAACGAAAATGAAAGTTTGTTTTCCAGATTATAAAATTAAAAGTTGTTAATTAGAATAAATGGGCCAGTTGCGAAGTTGTATTTCATTAGAGAAAACTTTTGCTGTTTTGCATTGTTTTGTTACAGGGTTTGCGGTGTTTAACGTCTACTTTTATATTCTAAACTAGCCGCAAAAGAAACCGTGTAGCAATTTGCCTAATGAACCTACAATTTCGTTCATAGAGTTTTTAATTTTGCTAAAATGCCAGTAAGTATAAACTACTACATTGTATGACCGAATAAATAGAGAGAAGACCGCCAAACTCCCGTTGCAAGCCCCCAAATAGCCTCTTAACGAAAATTGCTTTTGTCCCAGGAGCACAAACCACCAGACATTCCAGTGCAAGAGAATAAATCCGAGATGCTTTACTCCAACTGAATTGAGTTTAGGTCATCAACAAGAATGAAGACGTTTATCTGTATAATTCTTACGAGCCGAGCTGCTCTAGTTTCTCTATCCCACAACGTGCCTGCAAATTGAAGGTCGACACTGAAGCGAGCTGAATTCTTAACGGACGAGACTGTTTATAGTTGCTTCAACGTAAAACGTACACTTTAAAACGAGCTAATCTGAATTTAAGCTTCGTGACAGCCGGTAAGTTACGCAAAAAATTAACCAATTTCCAACTAATGTGTATTCAGTGCGGGCTTATGTTGGTGCCAACAAATACACAACTTTAGTTGCCAACTAATCGTTACGCACACACTCTAACCCTATATTGATGAATGAAAACGTTTCACAGAGGCCGTTACATATTCATCATAGAGAAATGTGGGTGGCACATACAGATCGGACTAAAGGATTAATTTCACTTTGAGCAATACACTGCTCTTTGTTCTTGCTGATTTTCATTTTCAGTTATTCGTGAGTTAATAACGGGTTCCGCTTGAGTAGGTCTATATGGGCGCCCGTTAGGCTGGAGGCTCATCATGCATATTCAAAAGTGGCGGAGCTTGAGACAAGTGGCTCAATGTTATTTTGTAGCGCCGAACTACCGCTGTCGAGGCCACGCGTTAATGACGACGCATATCTGAGCAGCATAAGTATAATTAAAACAATCCTACATACTGTCACCGAAGTATATTATGAAGCTACTCATTGAGCTGAATGCCAACCGCTATGATCTTAACATACCTAGTAACATACATACCAACAACATCACTAGCTTTTATCTCTGTACTACGGTTGTATGGTTATCTTCGAGGCAGGCGGTAAACCTCTACACGTACCTATCGTAGTACCGGTAACTATAGGATCTTTGATCTCTATACTCTTACCACGAAATCCCGTTCACTGAATTCGATGCAATATTCTACAGTTGGATTGTTAGGATTTGTTCCGTTAGACTCGTACGTCATATGGCCAGAAGATAGGCTCCGTGCAACGGAAACACACTGGGTGCGATAAACTGCTTTTATTACACTAACAAATTACTTGAAATTGCAATTTAATAATCGCGCTTGCGATTGATTTTATGTCCGTTCTAATGACTGGATCCGACATACTATTAATACATTTACCTGTTAAATTTTTATAAGATGCAAATAACATTATTATTATTCGAGATTTAATTCCGGTATTAGTATTGCCCCAACGCGACGTCTATTGCAACACAAAATAGCAATACTTCCAAAAACAAAATATGAGAAATATTTGCAATATCTCCGTGTTTCCAGACGTCTGTAAGTGAAGAGAAAGGCTGGAAGTTCAAGCGTTAAAGCGTGTCAAAATGGAGCAGCTTCCCGGATAATTTTAAACTGTACCTTTTCGGGTTTGGGATCTCTCCTTTATGGAGTTACCCGCGAATTCGTGAGCTTCCATTCTGTGTTCATTTTACAATACTATATTTATTATACATGAAGATGATGTTTTGACAAATGTTGCATTACAGTAATTTTAACGGTAATTTTACGAAAAATATCTGTATCATTTCTAAATCAAGTAGTTCGTAAATACAAAGAATGATAAAATAAGCACAGAATGTGTATTCCTTTCCGTCAATAGTTTATGAAGATAGATAGATGCAAATGTTACAAATACCATATTCCCCTTAACTTCGTTCAAACAATGCGTTGTTCGCAATTCATAATGTTTACTGTTCGTCCACATTATTCCAATGTTTATACAAACGTTTCCGATATGAAGATGTCATTTTCGGTATTACTAAACTTTGTTCATTTTAGAATGATTGATAATATGAATAAGACACATAGAAACTGCGTTACCCATAATCCATGTTGGGGTCGTCTTCCAGTCTAGCCGGATGCAGCTGAATACCAGTATTTTACATGAAGCGACTGCCTATCCGACCTCCACAACCCAGTTAGTACTGGCGAATACGCTACCCCTTGGTAAGACTGGTTGTCAGACTTTTAGGCCATTGACTACCTGTAACGACTGTCAAAGATCTACAAATGACAGCCGGGACCAACGGTTTAACGTGCTTAAGTAAAAGTTAAAAAGAATTTTAATCGTCAAAAATTTTTTGATTTTGCAGCAGATTACTTGAAGCAACGTATAAGCGAGTTGATGCTTTTATCTTATATATTCATTAATAAAGTTAAAAGCGTAACATAAATAGATCAATAGATTTCGTATTCGGTTATTGATTCTTATAATTATATGTTTAAGGGCCGTCACCGTCAGATATCTGTCTTGAGCGAGAAATAAAATACCTGAAAATTGAAAGATTGTAGACACCGGTGTCTGCTGTGTAAAAAAGCGGAAAGAGAAAAAAATATGTTATGTGTGTCATCATAGTCATCAATCATAATAAAGAGAGCAGAGTATAAGTTATAGTATCTGGTTAGTAATACAAACATACGGTCCCACAATCAAGTGTAAACAGAGGCTGGTTCATACAGATAGAGCCCATAATTCAGAGGCTCGTCGTAATAAAAGGCATTTTTCCCATACGTGCGTAGCACATAAACTACTCGGTAAATAATTACTGGCAAGAAATACATTTTCGAGATTACTTACACTGTGAGCCCTTATGATTTAATGATTTTTCTTTTTTTGCCTTTTTGTCCACGGTACCTGTAACAACGAAATAATTCAATGACGTTCTCATTTTGAACAGTATATTCGAAATATAGTAGGTCAGATCAATTACGCGACCATATGTATGAACGTGGATGAAACAAAAGTAGTATGTAAGGATCGTACCAGACTGTAGTCTAACTCATGATAAAAGAGGCGTGACTTCACATGTAATATGTATTCAAAAATAACGAAATATTTAGAGACACACCTCTATAACTATACTACATATTATATGTTCGGTTGTTTAATGAATAAACGATTGGTAGGATTAACGCTACCTTAATTAATTTGCGTGGGTTCACAGGTTATGGTCTGGTTTTACCTTTATTTATTTTCAATCAAAACATTGTATTTACGAAACGTTAAGAGATCGAAAGGTTTCATTATGGCAAATACTATATAAGTTATAACAACAATAGGTTTTGGACAGAGGATTATTGACGAGCAAATTAGTATATTTACTGCCTGAGTGAGCAGGAGTGGGGCAGTGACTCTTGAAGATTAGTAATCATCGTCTAAGTATTGCTGAATGACCTTTACAGATTTTATTAATAGAAGTAAAATTTAAATCTACATTTGGGTCAAGTCAGAAGTTAATTATAATAAACCCAAGGAATAAGATTTTCTTGCAAAATAAATCTCCCGTTTAGCCCCCATGCAAAATAATTTTCGTAAAATCCTTCCTTATTGCATATTTACATGTTTAGCTTTCATCACAAAAGAAACCTACTGTTCCTATCTCGCGGTCTTCATAACTGTTATTGTAGTAGTTTTGGTTCTTTATCATCATCATTTCAGCCCGGAATCACCCAGGAATATGTCTCCCCTGTCTTCTGTCATATTTGCCAGATTTGTACGGTTGGTTTTTACTCTTCATTGACCATAACGATCAAAAGCCTGGTAACAGTTTCAGCCGCTGCGATTTTTACCCGTATTTATGCCAAAGGCACTAAAAACTGTTATATAATTCAAAAGTATGTTCGTGAGTAAATAAAAAAATAATTCCAGTTAGTACAAAGCCGCCGCGAGCGTGCCCCAGGGCAATTGAAGTACAGAACCGTGTTTCTCTTATCTTTGCTTACTATATTTCTATATAACTATCAGTACTGTGGATACCCACTGTTGTTAGTGTCTAAATAAGGGCGATCTTCAAGGTTAAGCATCACTTGCCAGGGACTGTCTGTGGATGGATGACCATCATTACATACCGAGTTTCCTGTGTCTCGGAAAGTATGTTAAGCCGTTGATCCCGGCTGTCATTTGTTGATCTTTGACTGTGGTTATAAGTCAGTGGCCCGAAAGTCTGAAAACCAGTATTACCGAGGAATATCTAAATTCAAATTCATTTATTAATTTTTTGAACACAGGGTACAAATGATGAACTAAGAAAGATAGGGAGTCGCTCCATATTAACTACTGAAATTCAGTTGTATCCGGTTAACTGGAAGCCGAACAAAATATTTGGGAAAAGGCAAGGTAGATGATTGACTGTACATTCGTACTGGTAATTAATACATAATATTAAGTAACATGAATTATTTATTTCACTTTCAATTGGTTCGTGCGCTTTCAGCGAATTAAATTTGGTGTAAGTAATGTAGTTCCCAATGGTAATATTATTTATCAATGCAGGCCATTTTCACATGGAAAGTTTCAAATAATGTACATAAAATATTGATGAACGGAATATTTTTTCTACGTACATAGTAAGGGAGATTTATAGATTCTGATAAGTACAAAATATATAGTTATATGAATATTCAATTGTTTTAAGTACGCTGAACTGCTACTCAAAGACTATTGTAAAAATAGTAAACCAAAAAACAAATAGCCACTCCTGAAAAGAATCCAAATAAATTTTCATCTGTGCCTAATAGTTACTAGGCACCTACTGAAATATTATGTTATGTACTAGTTATGTAACACGTGTACGTAATTCCACAGAGTCATTACCTATGCCCGGCCCACATAGAGCTAATGTTTACTCTCTGCCAAACTAAAATTACAACCGGCCATTATTTGTTCTCTTTGTCACGATTGCTGAGTAGGGTAGTTTTACTATGTTTTGCAAAACACACTGTTATTTACATGAAAAGTTAGCAAACACCCATTTTACGAACACACAAATCCCTTAATCTTGACATGTCTGTACAGACTCAGTTGGAATACTCATTTGCAACTATTTGCAAATATTATTAGAGTTCTAATTATATTGTAAACTAGGCAAAACTTCTGCTTATCGTCTACCGACTCCAGGAATTCATTTACGGCAGGTAGGGGGATTTTCATATTGAGAAGCTAATAAGCTTTATAGACTTGCGGCGAGAGTCAATTTCATTATCACAGACAGCCACAATTATCCAATATCCAAGAGAACCAATGACGCATACATAGAGAACTAAATGCGTTACATAGAATTATGCAAACCTTTCTAATAAATTAGCGGTGTACAAGTAAATACAAATGAATACGTACGTACCATTTCGAGCCCTCCTGAATAAAATAAGACCAGTCAAGTATTTATTTATTTATTTTATGATAGGTAGCTTCACAGCTGACGCACCATAAACATAAAATTATTATACTAAACGTTACGCCAATTACGAAGTACACAGAAAAATAATAAGATAAGCAAAGAGTATGAGCAGAGAGTATGTATTCGTTTTTCACACCCCACGTTCAGTATCGATTGTTTACATCTTACATCTATGGCGATACAAGGTTCGAAGGTGATTACTGAAGATAAACTCGTTGCACACACGTTGTTAAAGACTTGGAGGGAAGTAGAGCATTAAGCGAAGCGTTTACTTTGAAACCTTGTTTGAAAAATAATAAGTAGAAAGTACGTTAAACGTGTATTAAATTGACGTCATTAGCAAAGCCATTATTAAGTTGTACTGATAAATGGATTTTCGATTTAATATTGGCCAACCATTAATACTGAATCTAGAATCAAACATCAATCTAAAATAAATTTCAATTGCGACACCAAAATGCGACCAAAATTGCTCGATTTAAAAAGCGCATTATAGATACGTTCGCCATCGAAAAAAGCGCTATCGAAGATTGGCCAATTTATTCTCACTTTAAAAATCAATTGATGTGTGCAGCCAGACAAAATGGAGTCTCGAATGCATTTCGCATTGTGTTCCACGTTTGAATTGCAAGACTGTTTTTCCAAGACGACCAGATTTTTCTTTCGAGTTGGAAAATCCATTATCACTGAGTATGTATAAGCTGTAGTGGCACTTTGGGAGAACGTCGAATGGATACATGATGAGATCAATATCGTTATTAATATTTATGTTATTTCGTCTGGGTTGAAATCACTTAGCTTTATGATACGTGTGGCTCGATGGAAAGCGAATCCAACATTATAGTATGCATATAATTATGTATTTATTTTAATAAAACTTTATGCACAAGTATACAAAACACTATACAAAGGCGGACTTAATGCCTTGTGCATTTTCTACCAGTCAACCCCTAAGGTAGACTAATGATGATGAGACAAAACATAGTAGGTGCAGCATAACAAAAAAATTCAACAAAACCTTTACAAATAAAATATAACGATAAATAAATACATACAAATAAAGTAAGGAGAGATAAAAATACGTACATCGAGAAAGACCTAACAACAATTTAATTTTGAGACGAGTCTGCCAGCTTCTTCAGAAAGTCTTCGGGAAATTTTACTTTAAATGTGTGCATATAAGCTCCTTAGTCTACCATATAGCTCATTAATGAATTATCTGATGAATCTAATCTTAATATCGCGTCAAATTCCTATATATGTACATGTCAAATCCAAACCAACCTTCAACCACAAATTGCCAACACGTTAGAACTTAAGTGTGGTATAAAAGTATAACATCGTTACCTCACGCAGGGTGGTGGAACATGCCCTTAATCTCTGTAATTTGGGAGCCACGTGCCACATTACTCGTGTGACGTGAAATTTTAACGATTTGTGAAATCGTTGATGGAAACAAGACATGATTACGAACATTCTTAAGCTTAGGGAGTTTATCTTTGAAGTGGTTATACTTTGGCTTCAAAGGGGTTTATCGAATAAAGCTTCACACGATCAAGTAGGTACTTGTGTGGCTAACGTGTTTCTACAAGTTATTTAAACGCCCCGTCTACAGTTTAATTATAACCTAAGTCGTAACTAATCAGAAAATACATTATCTTAACCCGCACACACGGAACTCCCAGCAGAATTTAAAGAGTGTTGGGATACATCACCGATGTGCCAATAACAGAATTAGTTCTCAGTCCGTATGTTGCGAGAACATCGATTTGTTGGCCTGCACTCGAGCAAATAGTAATATTTCAACATAGAGCATACATAGGTATTGCTGCAATATGTTATTGGGTTTTTCTAACAGGATTTTTTTTTCGTTTATTATTTTATGCCCTGAGGAGATCAAGTAAAGTATAAAATGAAGGAAATACCGAATGCAAGTCAAAAAAATAAAATGAGTATACAGGGTGGATGGGACATCGACGCTTTTTATTTTTTTTTTTTAAACATAATAAAATAAAAAAATAAAATAAAAACGCTTACCACGTATTCAGTGCATCATTCTTAACCCCCACATAGAAATCGAAAAAAACAGCTGTTTTGCGATGTTAATTTTTTATTATTTTGCTTACCTTGTGGCCAAATGCAAATTTTCGAAACAACACAGATTCGAAAACTTATAAAAAAACAATGTTTCTCTTTACTGTAGGTATAATACAAGTCTCATGTATTACTGTGTTCCTAACACGGAAGTTAAAACATAACTGGTTTAATGAGGGTGTAGTTAGCTGTATACATACACCCTACAGCTTCGGGGCATAGGATGCATTAATTAATCTTATGAGACGTGTTCACGTAAGCGATGTAGATAAACACAATTTAACAAATAGATCTTATTTTAAGTGTAGGTATTAAACACGTGTAAATAAACGACAATCATTAACAGTCTTCTTTTCATCTTTCTTTTTCGTGTGATTAGTGCCTAACCTGGCGTTAGAGTTTTTATGCCATCCATGGGCCTCTGACTTGGGTTAACATGTTTCCTCACGAAATTTTCTTTCACTTAAGCAAGTGATAATTATACAACGCACATGATTCCGAAAAATCAGAGGTGCGTGTCTTGGGTTCAAATTTGAGACCTATGATTTCAGCAGTCCAACGATCACACAACTAGACTATCACTGAGTTCTTACAAGTAAACACTATTCTAGGTTTCTTTTTATGCACATGTAAAAAGACACTGTCTGTACAGAGGTGGATTTAACGCCTTGGACATTTTCTAACAATCTAACTTAATGGTCACCGCCTTTTACACACCCATGGTACCCTGGTATAACCTTAATAACTTACCCAGGCAATACAAAAAGAACCTCGGGTGTGTTGCTTACCCTTAACCATAGTCCCACCTAAAGACCTGAGGAGAAAGCCCATTCCACATTTTACAGAGGTCAGTCTAAAACAGCTCAAAGAAATTCAAACAAGCATTTTAAATATAAAGGTTTTTTAGCCAACGATAAGCTTTGAAGAGTACCTAATTATAAAATAGTAGTAGACTGTATTAACTATTTACCTACCCGACTAAGAAACTTTGAACTGGGTTCGAGTAAAAAGTAGAGGAGGTATCTCCGTAACTCGGGGTCTGCCCTCTGATGGAATGGCAACCCGATACGGCTTGAGGCGCTAAACTAATTTACATTATCCAATGTTTTAGTTGCAGGCAACTTAGAGAGCTTGTTATTGATTTAGTTGGGTCGAAAAGTTGCTTGTTTTTCGTGTAACTTGGTAGTTTTTTGGCAATTATGTTGTTAGTTTTGGTTTTTGTTGATCAAGAACGGAATAGTTTGTTTATTTGAATTTTTGCGGGGAAAATGGGTGTGGCGTTATTGTATTTTTCTTATAAGCTATATGAAAAGTGAGGAGACCTACAATTTTGATAGTTATTTTCTAGGTAGGTAGATATGGATTGTATATAATATCTACTCCTCCGGGTGTATCCAGGTTATCTAGCGCTTATTGAAATTCTTAAAATTGTTTTGAATATTAAAATGGTAAATAACGCTCACGAAAGAATACGCTCAATCAAATCTCACTAAAAATATTCAAACTGTACAAGAAACCCGAGAAAAAAAAATCAGACTTCATTGAAGCAGAAATAAACATCACATATTTTTCTCATAATCTTGGTTTCAAACCCAGCTTAATGTTGGCTATAGGCCTTTTCAATTTGAAGGCCGAGCTATCCGGGAACGAATTTCTTTTATCGTTTGCCCTTGTACGGATATTGTCTCTCGTACGTCAGGCCAGAGAATTGACCATTTTCTTGTTCTTTATTACGGCCCTCCTCTTAATCCGTGGAGGTAGGTACTTATATTTCATGCTTGTTATGATGCCAGTGCAAAAATGTTTCAGTAATTCAATGGGCGTAAGGGTATATTTGATGATAATACGTTTTACAGCATACAGATCGGATCAATTCACAGAGTAGCTCCATGTAGAATATTATTATTCAGCTGCACCCGATTAGACTGGAAGCTAAGTAGATCATGATGATGACAACATACAGTTTTTTATATGTTTTGTTTTCTACGGTTGATGCCAATAGGCTCGCTATTACATGGGACTTAAATATAACTGGCGAAATGAGGGTGTATTAATGGGGACACCTCTGCCTAACGGTTCGGGCATTACAGACATGATGTTGTGTTATTTTCTACACAAAACTATTAACTCTATGTACGCAGGTATGTGACATTGTTCCTTTTTTCGTTGCTAAGTACAATATTTATGGATATCGGCTACTCAACAGCTCAATGCTAACGGATTGGATGGAGAGAGGAGCGAACGTTACCCATAAGCTCTACAGCTTACGAGCCTGAGTATTGTTCGTTTTCACAGCGAACTGAATATTTCTGCAATATCCATATCGTAAATTTTGATAAAACCCGATTTATATAATATTTTCACTTCACTTATCGATATTTTCACTTCACAGCAAAATCACTTTATTCCATACACTAAGTTTTATAAGTGCTATTCTTCAAAGTAAGTCTGAAGTTCCACGTAGTATAAATTCAAACTTATACACGATCAAAGCAGAACTTAACAATGTCGTGTGAAGGAATTCCTCCCACAACTTTACGAGGAGAAAAGCAGTTAATTCTGATGTTGTCTTCACGTTTTTAATAGCCAGGATTTATAATTCCGCTCCCCAAACACCAAATACCTAATAAATTGAGTTAATTTACTTATTCTCATAGATACTAAAAGAAATACGATTTCACGAAAAATAAATGTTTATTTATTAAGCTAAAGGAAACTCTGCACAAAATAACTCTTTCCCACTCAACTTCTTTGTTAATTTCCATCGTGCTAATAACATTAAAAATAATACATCAAGCAAAAATTAAGATTAATGTTAAAACCCTTGGTGTATAAAAATATAATTTAGTAAAACATTTGTCTCTGTCACGATCAGAAGTAGATAGAGCGAGATTCATCTCCGAGCCCTGAAAAGGATATTCTGAGCCAAGCACTTAGGTTGACCTAAAAAAATAAAAGGCTGTATTTTCAGAATAAATTTCGAGGTAAGACTGGCTGAACATAAATCAAGCGCAAGGTTCGTTCGCAACAACATTTACAACTTGATGAAACAAGTGTAAAAACGTAACGAGGTGCACGCAATTAAGTTTTATGTTAATTTAGTATTTTAGCGCTCTCTCGCCACATGAATATTTCACAGTGATTAAAAATAAGTTGCTGCAGATATTCCTGTTAATTTTTTCGACTGAAATCTCTGAGGTTTAAAAAAAACTAATGCAGAATTGCCCATAATTTGAGTTAAATTCATCTTTAATATAGGCACGTTCCTAATAAATAAAGCGGGAATAGATTCTTGATAGATCCTTTTAACTTGGCAATGTTAATCCGACGATGATTTTATATTTCACACGTCACACATCTGCGAAGCCAAAAATTAAGATTGCTAACAAGAATTAAGTGTTGCCAACAATCTCTGACCGTAGAACCTCATCCGCAGTAAGGTACTGCATTCACACGAGACACCTCTCGTGAAAAGACAACAAGCTAAACTTCATCATTATATATATTTTCTTATTAATTTTGAAGAACTTTCAGTATCATCATTTGTGTGACGTGGAGAAAACAAAATAAAAGTAAGGATCGTTGCATTTGGGGTTCCGTAGTTTCCGCCTACCTTCATAGGAAAAAGTTGTGAGTTTGTGTATAGATCCAAGTAATGCATTTCATGTTAATTTTACTTAAAACTTCGTCAACATATACAAAGGAAGCTTAAATCTAATGGCCTAAAAAATCTCAAGAAACCGAAAGCGGTATCGTTTACCCAATCATTACCGAATCGGATTCAAACCACGGTCTCGTTCCGAATGCTAATATAAAAAGAGCGCAATGAACAAATTCCATCGGTCTGCCGAAATGATTGATTCAAATGAGGAAATCTAAATTCAGTGATTGTTTGCGTTCCGTAAATTTTAAATTTTAAAGTTATCTTGTAAAAGCTAAATTATTACATAACGATAGTGACCCTACCCACGCTTTGCGTAGTTTTTACGACTCGCCAAAATATGTAGATTTATGTATTACATGTTAGTTTATTAAAACCGTTTTATACACATAAACCTTCCGAAATATTTATCTAAATGATTAATAAAACTGTTTTAAAATCCGATTGTTTAGAAGAACAACTTTGTATCACAGACAGACGCGAAAAACTACTTAAAGAAATAATACTAATGTAAGTATAGTTTGTAGATATAGATAATTAATGATTTAGTGCTTGTGTGTAAAAAGACATTCTTTTACCCACTACTTCTTCAAACTAACGTAACTACTAAACTATACCTAGGTATACCTACTTACCAAGACTTAGAACACAAAACTATTTCAACGAAATACAGCTGTGACAAGAAATTGTGTTGCTGAAATATTCAGTCTCATCAGACGAGAGCCAATAAACTTGAAAAGTAGCAAAGTATTCATGAATTTTCTTCAAAAAATATTTCAAAGTATAATCCTTACAAAAACATCAACTAGACAAGACCTAATTAAAAGTCAGTAGATGTTAGACATTGAATTGTCAGACCTTCAGATAAAACTGTAACTTCTTGCAGAGCTCTCACTTAAGATTGCAATTAATCTAACTTATCTTACCCATGTGATTTGGGTACGGGCAATCTATTAGTAGACGAGATTATTCGCCATTTCGCCTCCAAGGCAATTCCTACGCCAGCAAATACGAGAGGGACCGTTTGACCTTGAGAATATTGGCGACCTAAATCTAGACATAGACTAACTGCCTTGTCTAAAACCAATGTTTTAAACTTGTTAAAAAAAATCTCAGTACCAAGGATAAATGATAACATTAATTAAATTAAAATTAAAAAAAAATTAAAAAAAAATAATATGTTTTATTTATTGACATAAAACATTGTACACATATGCAATGGAATTCTCTGACTCCTGCGATGGTTAAAACTGTGTTGCAGGAGCAAGTGTCCTCCCCTAATAAAAAGAAACATTTGTTTTATGACAAAAAAAAGGCAAAAAAAACGAAAATTTCTACTTCCTAAAACTTCTAAATCCAAGCAAATAATGTTGCAGTACTCATTCCCAGAGGAATGTACAGATAGGTTATACAAGCTAATACGTACATATGCATACGGGGTGAAAGGGACACCGACGCGTATAATACTCAGTACATCATTTTGAGCCCCACCCCCCCCCCCACACAGGAATTTTTAGTCCGTTATAAAAAAAATTAGCTGTTCCATACATTTTGACCGTTTACGTATTGCATTTTTGTAGGAAACCGCTGTTTTTTTTTCTAACCGACGAAAACTTTCTATATGGGAGGTTCAGAATGATGGATGAACGGAGTATGTGGTTTTTGTTTTCGAGTCGGTGTCACTTCCACCCCGTATACACCGTGACTTTTAAGTCGTCTTACAACGGCAAGCGCAGCAGCCCACTTCATGTTTCCAAAGACTACCAAACATTCATAAGAAAAAATATGGGTATGTAAGAGACTTGAATAAATTAAAAAAGAAATATGACGAACAATAAATGACGCATGACGTAGTTAGTAACACTCTGTTGCGAGCTCGGTCCGTATTTATTATTTTTCTTTGTGCCAATAAATTTAATTAATGGTAAAAAAATCGCGCCTAGAGGTATTTATTTCGGATACATTGAGCGGACCACCTTCGTAGGAAGACTAAAAAGTCACTCTGCATAGGATGGAGTGATACCCTAACGAAACTGGATTCGCAAAGTTTAGGTGTTTATTCGCGAAAAAGGTCCACTGTCTTTACAGCCCCATAAAATTACACCGCTGAATCGTTTGATTTCGTTGATACGATTTTTATTGCGAATATATGGCGATTACTTTTTTATACTGAAAATAAAATATTCGTGATTTTATCGAGTGCTATGAACTGCTATGTTAAATCAAGTACCTACCTAACTTACCTACACTTTGTGTTGATGACTTTAAAATGCTAAAAAGATTGTAGTTCTTTGTGATAGTAAGAGTATACTTATTTACAAACGTGACGTAGTAAGTTTAATGAGAACAAGCGAAGGCTACTGTTGGCCTCAGCTTTTAGAATATTCGCGACTTAAAAACTCTTTTGGGTATAATTCAAGTATCGGCTCTCGAACTTATGTTCATTAATCAAACAACCGCTGGAAGCTTCTTAGTAGCATATCTGATCGAAGATTTTTGTTGTCGCTGTCTTTTATCTGTTAATATTTTAATATGATGAATAACATTTCCATGGTGATCTCAAAAAGAAAATTTATCACATTGTTCCAGAATAGTTTCTAGTTTTTTTATGAAACCTCCAACTAAGTTCAATATAGTCATTTTGTTAGTAACCAATAGCAAGCTTTACAAAAAAACTTAATGATTCCGTAACATAATAAAGAGAGTTCACTTTAGAAACCACAAACACTTTTCTCTCTAGCTGCCGAGTAATGGATTTTATCCATAAATAACGTGAGCTTCTGAAGAAGCAAGCAAAAATTGATTTAAACTTACGTTGGCTTCTTCGAAACCCATAAGGTTTTCTACTATCCGAGTCATTCATATAAAAACACAAATTTATAAAAAAATAGAAATATTATGTTAGGTATATCTATTGACAATAAATAATAATTAGCGTGTTGGTAGCGACTACAAATCGAAGTCATTATCAACTCTTTGAATGATGTACGCATAACAAAAGAACGTGATAAGCTTTATTCTGTTAATTCCCTAGAGAAAACGCCTAGTGATTTTGATAACCAACATCTGGGAAAAGCTAACAAAAACTCATTAACGAAATCTGTCTTAACAACTTTGAGATAACGGTCGGCAAAATAAAGCCTTCTATTCCTTGGTAGTAGACAGTTTTTGTGCCCCCATACAATTCGCTCTGATCGATTTTACCCAACCGAAATTGTAGACTGATTTATGATAGCTTTTGCGTTCTTTGTCGCGAACTCGCGGTAAACTCAACAATAGAATTATAACGACTTAGTACAACAGTGCCTACGTGACAAATTACAAACATACAAATGCGAATTTATTGTTTTACTGTTGTTACATGAATATAAAACAGAGGCTGAATGTGACTCTCCTGAAAGCTTCGCGCTGAGAATTGGAAACACTTAAGTGGGAGCTAGGGAAGGTTGATTTCATTTGACGTCGTTAAAAAATTACACTTTCCTTTTTAAAACAGAGTTATAAAAAAAACATATTTTTTGCAGATTCAGGAAAAAAGTGTTACAATTTCTTCAGTCTTTTCAAATGTTAGAAATGGTTAGTAAAAATGTTAATCGGAGAAAAAAATGGTATGCATAAAATAATTAGGGTCGTAGAATGTAGCATTTTGTAGGTCCTGTCTACCCCTTTAAAACGTAATAAAAATTATAACTAAAAGAGGGTAGACTTCAGTGGATACTAAGGGCCTGAGATATTTTTATTTTCTCTATGTAGGTTAAACGGCACATAACCTACCGGCCGTACCACTCAGCGCTTAACGTCATCGGCGTTTTACTACGCCGCCGTTCATCACACGCGTTTTGTTTATCAACTCGATATTTTTACGATCATCAAAAAAGGCCTGAAAAAGAGTTTGTAATTTATAAAGGGTGTTTTCGTGTCGTCCCAAGGGTTTACCAGGAATTTATGCCTCTGGGGTTCAACAACCGAAGAGAAAAAACAATGTGGGCTAAAACTTTATTAGTGTGCATGTATGTGTATTCGTATGAAAGGCGGTGTGCAATCCTAAGAGGAAAAGCTAGCGGCGGACGTCCAGCCTATACAAGCGCAATCCTCTGTTATTTAGATTTTTTCCAGAAATTTACTATTATCAAAAATATATACAAAAAATCTAAACAGAGGCACGGTAGGAATGGATATAGGTTTTATATATGTGTGAAAAATGTTTTTTCTCTTTATTTATTTATTTATTAACAATTTATGTACACACTAAATGCAGAAATCAAGAAAGGGACAGAAAAGAGTACAAAGGTATTGCTTTTCTAATGAAATCTCTTCCAGTATACCTGCGAAAGGAGATACTAAAAAAAGAGATGTAGACAAAGTGTGTAAAAGAAGAAGAGAAAATGGAATACATAAAACATAAAGCAGATAACTATTTTAAATATAACATACAATATAAGAATATACTTACATATGTACGTATATATACAAAGAATTCTAATTTTATTTTTAGGGAGAAAACAGTGTCCTTTCGTATTAATTTTAAAATATAACAAAATCGATAGGAGAATGTTAGGAATAAATAGAAAAGTTTTCTTGAAACAACACCGAAATAAAACTGTAGGATTTTGAGCAAAGAAAGAATAATATTTAAGAATACTGGTTTTAATAAATCTTAAAACGACAAACGTACAAGTTATTATATTTAGACGAGTTAAACGCCACCAAGTGGCAAAAGGTCTTAACTAAATTGCGTTCCATTTTCAACAAAAACTAATATACACAATGTTGGTCTAACTCACTGAAACAATCAAATTCATAATTTGCACAACGTATGATTTGTGAATGTAATTGTACGTAAATGTATAAAGTCTTAATACTAAAATATTATATCCGGATCTTCAGTTTGGAGTGCACGATAATTCAATAAAATTGCTTGCACGTTCCGTATTTTTCACAAACAGATCACAACCAGCCCCGACACAGGAAAAAAATTAAACACAGCCATAAATTACGGCCCCACTCCGTTACGATTTATTATACACGCGTGTGTGTATGATAAAGGAGAAAAGAATGATAAAAATGAGGTGAAAATAATCTGCATCGCAAAGTTGGCGAATAAATATGTATGGGGTTGAAAATAGACAGTTCATAGCGAGAACATCGTGGCAATCTCGGCGAACGGGACGTAGTAGAGAAACCTGTAACACTCCAACACACTACAGAAAATACTAGATCGAAAACATATGGTCCGCGACGAGAAGCTCTAAAGCTCCAGTTTCTTATTACACGATACACTGGACTCGAGGCAAAGGGGATGATAACAGCATATTCCAGCTAAGGTACTGTAAGGTACCTGCTTCTCCGTCTTTGCACTTCGGCAGAACATTTTTATGGAACCTCTTTCTAGTTTTTAGGATCAGTACAGATAAATGAGTTACATTTGCACTTTCAAGCGTGACTGTGGATAGTGTATAGTGTCATTCCTAAAGTAGATACAGTTGTACTAGATAATGCACATCGAGGTTAGGTATTTCAGAAAAATCCACCATCGAAAGTTTTTTTCCCTTCTACTAAACACAATAGTTAAAAGTTCTTACGGGTTGACAAAGTTCTACACACTCTTTTTTCTGCCTTTTGCGAGCCTCATAGGAAACTCGATACAAATGTTTCATACACAAAGAATTTACTAACAATGTGTGACGCATATTTTCAACGTCGAGTTTAACTGTAGCTAAGCATTTTTCTTATATTAGTGCTTCAATACAATAGATCAAAAAGCTAGTATAAAATTGACCTGAAGCAATTGCTTTGAACAACGTGCAAAACACGAAACAAAATCTTAAAGTTAAACAGATTATGCTTGCTCAGAGCGCCGCAAATACTTGTAACAAGAGCAATCTTTTTTGCAGTCGCAGTAAAGTTGCCCGTTATGACAACTTTACATTTATTAGTGAGGCTTAAGTTTCTATGACTGTGCAAAGAGGTAGAAGTCAAAAAATTTGATGGAAAGATAGACCAGCTTGTTAAATCCAGTTTAGATGGAATCTGACGCATTTGTTTTATTCATCACATGTTTTTGACTATATAAATGTAATATTTATAATCATATTCACCCCTACCAAGCCACTATATTTTTTTTTTACTTAAATTTAGAAATGTTGGTAGGTATATCTTTCAGTAATTGATCACGCAAAGCCACTTAAAATTATTCCCACGTTTTTGATTCGATATTTTAATAATCCATTAATATACCAATACGATTTCACGTGCGCTTCTCAATTTCATATTCGGCAACGAGTTCAAAGAAATAATTTTGAAGGAAAAGTAGAACGTGCTGGTTATGGGGAACAATGTTTGTATACTTCGTGAAGTACTGTACTCAGTTACATTATTGCCTCAGGCAGCTTTCGACTCAACACTCAACATTATTATGTTATGTATAAATCAGCTTAACGTTTTTAACGATACTTCCGCCGGAGGTACTGTTCGGGTAATGGCTTGGAACTAATTAATTGGAATCCAGCCAACTGGCTAATAAGAATAAAACTAACATGGAGGAGAGATCAATAAAATACTGGGTAACATTTAAAACGTTTAGAAGTCAAATTACCTTCTCTAGTTTTCTTTCAGTTGGGCCAGTTCAAAAAATGATAGAATAAACCCACTGATTAATTTCATAATGGCTTTGAATCTTATTAAAAAGCGTCAGAATTCAAGACTTTTTAATTAAACAAAGTTGAAATGATTCATTCATTACAGAGCGGCCATTATTTAAAAATAATAAGTTCCGCATGGGACGAATACATAATTGTTTCATTCCGCTGGTCTTGTCAAAGGCTGGTAAAATGAAGGCTCAGTGTAAAAATTAAAGCCAGAGAAGAAAAATCATATGAAAAATGTTTGAAATTCTCTGTTCATGCAATAAGCTCGTTATTTTTCGAGTGATTTTGTAGAATAAAGCTGGAAAATGCATCTCTGTTAATTATGATAAAACATTTATTTGATGTGTAAATAATGAAATGCCCCAATTTTCTGTTTAATATACTTACAAGCCAATAACAAAAAAAGTAAAATAAATTAATAGTAAACAATAACTTAAAGAATCAATTTATACATATAATAAAGCTGGTCGTGAGATTTACCTGTGTGTTTAATATCACGACAAGCTTTTTTCTCATATACATTCTATAATATAATGAATTGATGGGTTTGATTTAATTTAATTTTTACTATTCGTTTATTTTTTATTATTCGCTACTTCTACTCTTCTCACCCTTTTAATTGATACCCATATCATGAAGATGCATAATAGAATAAATAGTCCACCATGTTTTCTGTCCACCATATTGGATTTAGAATAAAGTCACTTAGCTAACCATGCATTGTCACCCAAACTAAACGTATGTGTAAAATTTCAGCTCAATCGGTTGAGGATAACTGTTTTAAAATTTAGTTGCAAGATTTGACCTCAACATACAAACATTGCAAGTCGAATAAACGCTTGTAAAAAACACTTACTATGTATTTTACTAAAATGATTCAGATTTACTGCCAACTATTGATCAACTGGGATTGGTTTCGACCCCGTATAGTATTTTCCTTTTAGACATAAAAGCTATTATTCAGGGGCCACGACGCTCACACACAGGCCGCAAATGCAAAGTTATCCCATAAGTAGGAATAAATCAAACTTTACCGACAGTTCGTGGTTTCAGCTTTTTTTTTACGTAACGGTACAATAAATCCGTAATCTCGTGGTTTATCTTAGAAATAATGCCACTTGTATCGTAAGAATTTTCTTTGGTAAGGAGGTTTTATTTTACAGGATAATATACAACACGCTACTTTCATCATCTGCCTAGCCTTTTCCCAACTATGATTGGGTCGGCTTCCAGTCTTACCTGATGCAGCTGAGTACCAGTATTTTACACCTGACTACCTGTTATGACTGTCAAAGATCTACAAAGGTACAAAATGCTGTTTTAAGCTTTCACGGTTTATAACTGAACTTACACTATCACTTACGGGATATCTTCCGCGATTAATGTTTATATTGAGCTCCCGATATTTCGACGCTGTTGCAAGCGCCATGATCACGAGATGACTGGAGAATGCGGGTGGAGGGTAAAAACTTGTTAGGCGCAGACAAATCTGTCTACCCTCTTTTTCATTATAAACATTAATCGCGGAAGATATATCCCGTAAGTGATAGTGTAAGTTAATTACAAAATGCTACCTCCTCTATTTTAATCCATAGCTTAGTCTTCCTTTATTTTATTCTCTTGGTGGAATTGTGCTGATACCTGGATCCAGAGGCTATAATCATTTCATGATACAGATTTAAAGATTCTCACACCGTGACGGTATTCGAAACTATTTTCTTCAACTTTCCTCTGCTTACGAGTAGAGCCTGCGACTAGAAACGAGTTATTTTTTTTTAGAAAGAACGCTGGCAGTATAAACTGTCCTCGACCAACTATTATTATCTGTATCTCTTTTTCTGACACGGGACGTTTCTTGAACGAAAATAGTCGAGTAATAGTCGCCTCCTCAACGGCGGAGGTAGGGCAGTGCAGCAGTTTTCACACCAAAAACCCCTTTATAATTTCATCTATGTTTATGAAGATCAGTTATAATATTTACAAAAATAATATAATAAAATAATAATATTTGATAAAAATATGTATCTATTAAAATGCATGTTGTTCAAAAACCTTTTTTCAATCATCCGGATCTGAATATTGCTTAAATATTTAATTAATTGACAGAATTCAGTGATTTCAGTGAATGACAAAATGGTATAATTATATAGAATTTATAGAATGAGAGAGAATAGCCAAACATTGACATAGTAAAGTTGGAATAGTAGTAGTGTACAAATAATCTAAACAAGGTTTTTAATAACTGGTTATTTGTAGCAGAGCAGAGTTGAGTTGCTATAAACAGATAAAACTCGACAGTTTTATACATAAATAGCAGTTTGTTTTGGAAAATCTTTGCGCTATAAAGAGAAGTTTATTGGGTACGAAGTATGATGGCTCTGTTTAAAGTCTGTGTTCTTGGCTTAAGAAGTCTTTTTCAATTCTACCGACAACAATTCATCAACAGAGGCTTCATTTTCGCTTGCAATATCCTGTTAACAAGTTACTCCAAGGGAAAACAAGCAGCATTCACCTGTGAACCTGTATTAACATCGTGGAGCCACATAATAGATAGTCACAGAAGACCAGTGAACTTTTTCTTCTTTATCGTGTGGTTAGTGCCTAACCTGGTGTCTTTATGCCCATGGGCCACCGGCGATATGAAGTCGCTATATACAAGGGAAAACGTCGTATGCACATATAGAAACGCTTCACGTACAGCGAGTGCAAGCACTCTTCCGATAGTTATGCCGAAATCATGCTATTCCTTTTTCCAAACAAAATTAATCTGAATGAATGACGAGTCTATCTCAACACAAAAAGGATCAAAAGTGAACGCAGAGTAAAACAAAACAAAACATTAATTGGCTTGGACCATTTACTACACCAGATTACAGTGTCACATTTTGGTATTAGAAATCAAACTATTGCTATTTCAAAGATATTGTACCATTAAGGACTATTTAGAAGACAAATTAATAGAATCTGTAATTTGTAAGCTAGATTAATTGACATCGCTGATTGTGAATACATTTGCACGTCATGTTATGGCAGGGTATGCTGAAACAAAATTAGTGTAACCTATGTACCATTTTAATATTTTGATTTGATTTGAAATCTCTGTACGAATACGCGTCTGCGTGCTAATGCCTGCTGCTTTCACTCGTTGTTTGGAATCGACCTTCTGCCCGTCAGTATTTTGTGGAGGAGCGTTCCTCCAAGCGTGGCCGTCCCAAATTGTCCCGTTACCTTACCGTCTATAGGGACGTCCAACAGACTTCCGGCTGACAAGATAAATGAATTTTAAAAATAAAGCTGTTGCTTTCTATTCATAACCATTAGAAGAGGTACAAATGGTACAATTTCGAGGTTCCTTGGATACCTACAACTCGTTACACGGTCCATGTTTACAAATTTACATATTAATTATATGGTTTGTATTGTTTTGCCTGCTTTTGCCTGCTTTTTTATGTCTATTTCAGTTGAATTTCAACATGTCTGTTTTTTTCAGTTTCAGAATGAATGTGTAGGTATTAAATTCTTTTTGGGATTTCATTATATTTTATTCGTAAAATAAATTGTTTGCTTCAATCAGATTTTAATCATCAAATTAAGCGCGGTTTAAACGCAAATATTTGATTTTTTTTCTAATGTATTTGGATATTTGGAACACACATGTTCCGCGAACAGTTTTCACAATCCTGTAATCACTCCTTGTACCTTCCTAACTCATTGTAACTTACTACCTTACGCACTTTGCCAGTATTGTCTTACTAATCCCCAAAGCTCTCTTTTCTATACAAACAGTAAGCTACGATGAACAAATTTCGCAATAACCATAAATAGTCCAAAGCCCCTTTGTCCGATCTGTTTAACGAAATACGGTACTGTACCTGAACGTAACTTGATTAAAGAACCGTATTGTATGAACTACCCGAGGCGAAAAGTCGAGGAAACAGCCTTTTAAATAATAATTTCTCCAATTTTTAGGCTCTTTTTGATTATAATTTTCAGGAACATTAATTTAATGATTCGATAGCCTCGGCGTTTACCCTTGCAATAAAATCATTTGCACGTCTCTAAATCTCTTAGATTCAAACATATTCGCTGTCATTGAACATACCCTAGATCAACCGAATAAAAAAACAAGATGGCTGCCATTCGCGGGGTGTTGGGGTAGGAATATTTATAAACGTGTATTTGTCGATAGAAATGAGTATATAATATACCCTTGAAGTATCGGTAACCGTTAAACAAACACATTCTAGATACTTGCCTACTTAGGTACACTTATTTTATAATGTGCGGTGACTCGTAAAGGCACTTTGTAGCGTCTAGCCGTCTCTTCATCGAACGGCGATATCAATTTTATGATTTCTTAGAACTTGGGCAATAATTGGTCTCTAACCTATTTCTTATTTATATGTATTTTTTCGTGGACCCAGATAAGTGATTATAGCTTTCAATAGGATTGACATATAATTTGTGGATAGCCTATGAGTCACATAAGCTTACAATTTTAACTTTCTCATATATAGAATGTGATAATGCGTATCTCTCTGGTCACAAAAATACTCAGTAATTCAAGGTATACGTTGACTATAATCTCTTCACAACAATGATTGAAACTCAAGCTAATAAGAAATTTATCTTCTCTGTCTGTTAGTAAATAATACACTGTCGTTATTTCTGTCATGTCTACATGAGCTATTGTCGCACAACTCGTGTAGATTGTAGCTAGCGGGCTGACTGCTAATCAAGTTGGCTACTGGTTTGTCCATCTATTCTGTTGTTATTCGTGTCGTTATGAAGGAAATATTTTCAACATAATGAAGAAATTGTATGCTTAATTCATTCACTGACAGAAAAAGGTAGCCTATACGGCTGTTCCTAGAAGCATGAAATGTTCTACTGGACTTCAATAAATAACAAAAGTTGGCAATAAGAGAGGATTTTATTACATTCATCCTTTATAGTGAAATGAAAGTATGTAGTTTGTATACAAGTTCGGCGATTTTGCCGTTGGGAAATTCCATCGTACACACGGCTTGTAATATTCCAGTTTCAAATATCAAACAGTACTGGCAAGTAAGGATACGAAAGGCACATTTTCCCACCTAAAGGCTTCTTCTTTCATTTCTTTTCCGAACAAATATAGCTGTTCCTGTAAACGCAATTCATTTACACAGCGCACCAACACAAAAGGGTGCACTTCTCACATAAATGGCAATTTATTCCGCGGCTTCGACCACATCACAACAGCATTTTGTGGGTTTATGATATCAAGCTATACGAACCGAGGTGCAAAATATGGCTGTCGTATTATCGCTTATTTATGAACCTATATTATTTCAGCCACTTCTGCCTTAACCGGGCTTAACTTGTATCTCCGGGTGCTTTTCGTTCAATAAAAATATGCGCGGAACAATTTTGGGTTCAATTAACGGATCGGAGAACAAATACTGAGAATATTGTTATATTTACATAGAAGGAGGTTTTCAGGGCATCTTTTTGCGTGCAGTTTTCACCGAGAACGCTGCGCTGAGTATATTTAATTATAATTATTGGAAATCTCTCGATAACATAATGTATTAAAAATATTCCATTATAAAAATAAACTTAATTGAATTTGTTTAGGAAAATGTTCAGTTAAAAGTTTTCTGGACACAGTTGTTAACAATTTGAGCGTATTCTGTAAAATAAAACAGGAATTTTCAAATAGAATTTAAATAAAATGAAAAAGGAGCTACAAAAACATGTTTTTAAAGCAATGAAAGAAAAAGAAGGCAATTATTTTTCCTTTATGAAATACTTCACTCCCGCACTGTTGGAAGTTAGTTCCTACCCACATTTTTAGTTCACGGTATTTAACATTTTATGAAAAAAAACTGACTGAAAGAATACCTACTTATGAGCTTTTTCTCACAAAAGAAAATCTAAAGAACTGAAGGGAAACTAAACAAATCTATTTGGTACATTGTCGTCACTGTCTCTCGTGAAAGAGCTGAAAATAAAGAGGGCAATGAACTTGGAAAAGTTGTAAACCTACAAACACCATCACACTGCCGGAATAAAGAGTAGTGCAAACTAAGTCTTTCACTTATATTAGTAATGTGTTTTTCCCAGAGCAGGACTAGCCATTACATTTTACGACCGATGCCTACTACCACTCATTTCAAAAAGTTCTTTAAGTTAGCGGTCGAGGGTTTTTGTCTCAATTTCACTCTGGCTTGTTTGGCTCGATAAGTGTGGGTATGGTTATCTAAACAGATTCAGTATGAGTAACAGTTTAGTGCAAGAATAAACTCATTGTTATTGCAAGTTAGATAGCTTCTTTATTTAAGAGTCTGACTGAGAGATTCGACTACTTAGGTACTTATCTCTTTTTGTTAACTGTATCTTTATGTTGACATTCGGATGGTTACGCCCGCAGCTTAGACGAGGCGGCGCAAACCACTCGTTTACAGAGACCCGATGCCTCAAAGATAATAGGAACGCTTCTCTGGACATGAGGCACGACCGACGTCGCCGCAGCAAAGTCTTGTCAAAAGAATTTCTCGACCAGCAATAAAGGGTGACCCACCCTGTTTTCTTTTTCATTTCACCGAATAGTTCCAGGACTATTTGTTTTGGGTGACACTTACATTCGCTACTGAACACAATGGGTGGTCACGACTAGGATACACTTTTCGTCGTCTTTTGTTTTTCCATTCATTCTTTTGAGTAATGTCATGATGAATCACTGCCAATTTGCCCCAGTTACTAGTACTTCACTGAAATGGCTTTTCAGCCAGGTTTATTACGCCGTTTCTTGTTTACATAAGTAGACTGCGTGATCAGTTAACGACATGAATATTTTCGACTTACCTATATGCAAGCAGTCAATTATAATTAACTAAATAATTTACATTTTTTGTCATTATATACCCCTAAAATTTGTGTGTTAAGTTTATGTTTTAACCATCTCGTAGAAGCTTTGAAAAGCGAATTGTTAGCCTAATAAAGTGTCTTAATTTTAGTGTGTTAATGTAACTTAGGGTAAGTGCATTTTGTTAGTGTTAGTGTTTTATGGTAAATAAAGATATTTGAAAATGAACATGAATTACGCCGTTTTTCTCACACATTTTCGAAAACACAATACCTACATTGAGCCCGTTTAAAACTACCTCACTGTGGGCTATATTTCACTTCGATGTTTCATGAAATACCAAAAAACCGCGTAAATTTTCCACTAGCCAGTTAATGAAAAATAATTAAGGCGTGAAATATTGCTATTAACCCTTCACTTCAACAGTGAATTTTGCTAACAAATAGATACCAACAAAGCATTGTTACGTCACTATCGTAGCGTAGACAGTTTATTTTTTGCTGCCACCTACGATCGTATGAGCACCTAGATAATTGGTCTGGAACTAACTTTCACCACAGACAACCCGCATTACTCTCAATTCTGGGGATTCATTTAGTTCAGTTGGCGGTAACTTAATAAAATCCTCATTTGATTGTCATTCGTCGAATACTAAGCAATAGTCCTAAATATTTCTATTATTATGATTCTCCTCCACTCGCGTTTTTTCTTTCACATAGAGGCTGCAATCGGCTCTATGGCTTTTGACGCTAAGCAGTGTAGTAAAAACGTCTAGTCACGTACTTGTTCGCAAGATTCACGATTCCTTGATAAGACATACCAACACCCACTAGATGCTCTGATCTGCTTTAGCTTTATTTGAAAGTATTTATTTTATAGCAAATAACATTCGTTTTATTTCTTTTATGAGGCAATCTATGTCTTCGATTAAGAAAATACATGGCTGCTTTATTTTGAAAAAGCTCTGTGATTTTCTCATGTTATTACATGACTATATTACGAAAAGCTCGGAATATCAACAAACAACCTGCTTAAATATTTAACGTTGTATTCTATATTCAAAGTTTCCGCCTTTTTAACAATTTTATTCAACTAAACAAACCGTCGAAATAAAAAGGTAAAGTATTCCAAAGATATGCTTTGATATTTATATACAACGCAAAAGTTTCCACGATTTTAGGGTCCTGTCAATGAGGAAAGTAGAAATCTTTTTTCATGAGACAAGGTTTATGTTTGTCTATCTGTAACGTATAAATCTCCGAGGATTTGATTAATAAAACTCGGTTCTTACGAGACATGAAATGCCTATGTGAAAGAAATAGTAGCAAAAATACTTGTTCATTTCAGGCTTAGTTTCCCAATAACGGGAATAAATCTTCTTCCAGTTTTAGGCTTAAGTCACCACATAGGAGAACATCAAATCAAAATGACAGTACATATATTAACATGAGACAGAGTTTAGAAACATGGTCAAACTGTGCAAAGTGATCTTCAGGGTCAGTATTTCCTACAGTTGTATTTATCCAAGCTCCGAATTAATTAAAATCTGCTCTCTCAGGAGTCTAACGTAAACTCAGACTGCTAACTAAACGTGCACTGACTTAGATTTTCTCTAATTTAGACAAACAAACAAAGGGGAAAAAAAAACAAACGTTAATTTATAACAAAAGTGTCCATTTTGTAAACACTTGTGTACTATTAACTTAATAAAAGCGTTTTTTTTTAATGGCATCTATGTCGTTATTAAAAAAGCTGAGCTTTCACTTGTTTTCAGTTGAAAAAAAATATGTTTTTTGAAAACACATTTTTTCGTGACGTCATTAAATGGTAACAAGTAGGCAGGCACAGTCAAGCTTGAGCGCTTGAAAACATTTACAAAACTGACCGCTGTTCATACAAAACTACGATATTACCCGGTGGCAATTTCGTTGGTTGTACGCCTCATTGATGCTTTGTGGCTACGGTGATTTATAAATAAATCTGTAAGTACTTTAACCTACTTGGCCTAATATTTTCGGTACTTACAACATGTATTTTCTTGCTACCTACATAAGTGATTACTCATTTATTACTACTATTTTCATAATCGTATATTTTTGTTATTACGCTTCTCTTTCTAGGTTTTCGCAAATTACTTCGTGAAATTCGAGTACATTCTCGATGTTGAGAATAAACATTTTCTATAAAGCTCGTTCGTGAATGGGTTTTAATCTGTGAATAAGTTACATTTCCACGCCCTCTGCCAAGTTTCCCGAGTAAGTCGGAACAAATTATCGTCAAGTACAAATTACATACAAGACTCAATGGGAAATCTAACCAGCAAACGTTTAACAGTAATGAATTTTCGTTGAGTGCTCTCAAATCAATCAAAACAGATATATGCAAGCATGGACAATAAATAGAAATACATATGTTGATCGAACATAATTTGAGCATGTATTTTCTGTACATTTCAGGATCCTATAAATAACATCAAAACCTTTATTTTACGGTTCGAAATATTTTTAACGCAAAATAAACATACATCGGGTCGTTACAATAAACTGTTACCTTCCTTAGGATTGTGTTATTTTTCTGTACAACGCTTATCAAAATTAAATGTGAAATATGCTAAATAACAAAGGAACATTTTTTGGGTAACGGAAGGGAAGGAGTTCTCACATTTACTCCGTGCTGAAGTAAATGATCTGCAGTTTGTTGCGAAGGGACTTGTAGGTACTGAAAGTGCAAATGTACATGAATATTTTAATTAAATAAAGGTGTATACATAAGTACAAACGCAACATTACGCTCAGTTAACATTGTTGGATTTAAAAATATAAACTTCACAAGAAGAAACTCTTTGCGGAAAGGTAGATCTTTTTCACAAGGTTTATTTACTTTGAGAAAGTTGTAAACTAATACTATTTCCTTTTTTTAACTCAACAAAAGAATCGAATAAACATTCACTACATTTCACGTTTTCCTGTACATATGCCATTCTATCCGACAGCGCCAATATAGCGTAGAAAGTCACAATGTAGCTCTTCACAACTTACTTGAACTTGAAACAAATGCATTTGTTTCCGTCGTATAACCTTCGCTCAGCCGTCAAATAAATCGGGTCACGTTTTCAAAGCAATCTCGATTTTATCATGGTTGTGAACCCACTTGTTTATAGCCCCACGGGAAACATCATAGGCTCTGCGTCCCACTCAAATGTCTAAAATATTTCTCAAATCTTTTAGTGAGCACATTTTCTAACCAACTCCACTTAAAGCAAAGGCAACTATATGTATAAGAATTTATTTCATTTCAAATTTTATTTTACTGGAAACGCGTTTGAAAGCGCCTAACTAACTTTTTTCTTCGTAAAATGTTTTACATACATAGACGTTAAGAAGTTTTGTATCTCAGCCAATTGATGTTTCCCTTATTCAAATTAAAACGAGATGAGCCGTCGAAAGTCTGGAGGAAACTCGGCAAGAACGTAGCATCTATCAAAATAAATCACTATTGTGGGAGGTGGGGTCTCTATTCCACTTGTATATGAAGACTCCTATTCGGTGCCTCGAGGGACACTACCACTAACGCCAACGAACCTTCAACCTACATGATTTTATGCTCACCACTTTCACCTCATGGAAATTCTCTCCTTCCACCGACCTACTCTCGTATTTAATATAAAACGGAATATCTTCAGCGTGATTGATGATCAAACTTTGAATACAATATGTCGTTGTTGTACGTCGTATGTAAAGCTTCAAACGATAACACAAGCTACGGATTTTACTAAAACTAAAATGCAAAATGGACACAGCGCGAACTTTAAACAAAAATATGATTCTATTGCTACACGTGCAAATATCCATGTACTGTCGTGCATATTTTTTTTACAGGAAAGCCAAATTAAGTTCTCAATCCAGCGAAGTTTAACCATTTTAAAAATGTTCGTAATCCCTGGTGGCATAGAATGACTTCGTTTAAACTTATACAAAAAGGGGACGAGTGAAATATATGGGTCAAAAATTGTTACTTCCCGACCGAGAGCGGAAACGCACTCATTTCCAACCTTTTCACGATATTCCTTTTTCATCGCCTAGATACAATACGACTGACCTTTTTCCTCGTATGTCTAAATTGTACCTATTTTATTGTAGCCCAGACTTGTAATTTTTGGTCCAGATTATAGCGATATTATTTGGCGGTTGGCAATTTAAGGACATGTTGGCTTAGTACGGATAAAAATATCAAGAGAAAAGTAAAGGAAAAATGGAAGGAGATTTGTCATAAAATTCAAAAATATCCTTAACTTTATGATTGGTCAAAGTTGCTCTGAAATCAATTACAAAAGTAATTACTGGATGGAACAAAATAAGTTTTCCAAAACGAATAAAAAAGTCATGGATATATTGGTTAGATGGATAAACAAGGTCTCCGATGTTCACGTCTGTTGGCTTCGTAAATATTTTGACGAATAGGTATTTCCTTTGGGGCACTCCTCAAAGTTTACCCGTCGTCAGCCAAGCGAGTTGACATGGTTACGTAGAATAACACTTCGCTTTTTCTAGGGAATTTTCCAGCATTACGTATTAACATCGAAAAGTTTATAAATATTTTAATATTGAAGAATTGGTTTTTTTAGTTTGAATTCCAAAAAATAAACTAACTATTTGCGAACGGACAAACCAAAAGTATAACCTATTTATATACCTATAAATGTAACAGCGTTTTTCATCTATGTATATATCGACATAAAGGAGGTAGGCCTCGAAGTAAAATTACATGGTCCATAAATTTTTTAGCGACATCATTACAGTAAATGGGACCGACTCAATAATATTGGGAATCGCAGGATCTTAAAATTGTGCCCTTTACTATCTGAATGACGCAAATGGTCCCAAACCTAGGGGCGTTGACATTTATAACTTAAAGATCGAAGTAACGGTTATTACCAGCTGCCGACATCATGTATCATTAAATGTAAACCATTACGACACCAACTTAGTTATCGAACAATACTGCTAACTTAGGAACGGGGAATATGAATTTGCATGTCTACGTTAAGTGGAGTAATTATAGTAAGCCTAGTGGAAATAGTTCTGCATCTACTAGTACGTGTGGTCGACATGGTTTATGCATGAGCTTAACTTGGTCGCTCTGCAAAAACATTATGTATATACAATCCAAGCGGAATTTCCAACAAAACTACATAAAATCAATTTACCGAACAGTCAGACCAATGTTTTTTCGTCTTGCGCTAAAATCGATTCCCTCGCTGTCGCAAACCCGCTTCAATCGAAAACAAAGCATGTAATTAATACCGTTGTCATTGCTAATGATCGTCCCAGAGAATACCGCCAAATTAACAGCACTAAGCAAACAAATCCGAGTCGAGTGCGTCCTATTGAAACATGATTTATGTCAAGTGTGGCGCCTGTGACGGTGATGGAATTTTATTTTATGCCACATAAATCGACATAATAAAACACCCTTCATTAATTGACAAATAAAATATTAATATTAACAACTCATATTAATGATCGTAGCAGAATCGTTTCTGAAACCTACGCAGAATTATAATATTAATTATATTTTGCACGACACGAGCTGCTTTTATCAGTACTTAAGCAGAATGAGAGCGTTTCCCCACGTCACTCGAGGAGTGGTAGATTAAAGCTTTAAATGTGATTAGGTTACATGGAATATTTTGTTGTGTACTGCAGAGCAAGTTGTGAAAACGCGTCATTTAATTCGATTTATACGAGTAGTAGCGCAGTACTGAATGTGTAAACAGAAGCGCTGCTTTAAAATCTCTTTCACTTAAATCTTTCCTTTGTAACTATTCTTCAGAATATTCAAATATCTTTTACATACGTAGAATAATTGAATTCCTTTTTGATATCAAACTCTTTTACAATCGAAACCGTTGAGTCAATGAATAGTTAAAATATCTGCGGCTCCTAAACGGTACATACAAAGCGAATCCCTTTTTGATCGTCGAACGGACTCCGATAAATGGAATACCTTCGGGTTCTAACTGCCGGGTGTTATCGAATGATAAAAATACTGGAGACCCATATGTATCATCACGAATTTCTACCTTCCGGGATAAATAGGATTCCGATATTGACACATCTTGCACCCACTATGTCATGGCGGCCCGTGCCTTACCAATGAGTTGAGGGCACGACAAAAAGAACAAACAAATGAATAGTTACTAATCGAAGCTTAGAAAACTTTTGTATTCTATCGAAAAGACCAGAATAGCAATAGATCCCATTTCAGTCTCGAAGACGGCACCGTCATCTACACAGATTAAAAACACAATCTAGAACGTTTTCAGAATCACGACTACCTTTGCTCACGGGTCATTAGCAATAAGAACTTGCTATACCAAGGGGCTCAAAAGGTGCCTAGAGGTTCTCAAGATACCTAGAGGTTCTTAAGTTAGAAAAATTGGTATTCAGAACACCTATCTCAACTTTTTCAGAAACTTTGCCGCAAGAACTCATGTTTAAAGATTAGATTTATTCTTCATTAGTTGTGTACACTCTATTGTGTATACAACACGTGTAAGCTGCGATACAGTATAGCAACGTGGCGTAGTCGACATTTTGAAATTAATTCCATGATTGTTTTCTCACCGCTCTCTGTGCGCTACGGACAAACATTTTTCTCGCAGGTACAAGTAAACATTCGCTGATTGTGGCCATTGGACAAATAATACGGTTTTGTGAAGGCCACGGGAAAGTAACGGTTTTTGTTGCGAGCGAAGACGGTTGTTTGTACAGATGATAACTGTGCCTGAGGCCGTTAGAAAAAAAAAACAGATTTTATGAAATAAACAGTAGGTAAGCACCCATAGGTACATTTCTGCCTACAATTAAAATATTCGGCGCTTTTGTTTTGAAAACATACCTTAAAAGCGGAAAAATAAACTTTCCTTTGAAAACATTTAACAGGTAGTAAAAATGTTAACATCTTCAATTTAAGTCCGAGCATTCATTAATTTCATTTAGACTCGCTTTTATCCACTGCTATGTATTTATGCTTTCCTTCTTTTATGGCCGCCATCTTTACCCGATGGCAATTAATAACATAATATCAGTTATATTTCTCGCTTTATATTGGCATCGGTTTTAAATACAAATTAATCACTCATCGCGGCTCAAATTATTTTCATTGCAAAATAATTGTGATTTTCGTTTGACATCGAGCAAGGCAAACAAGAGATGTGAAATTAATACTGATTAACATTAAAATTATTTTAGGAAGCAAAGAAATATTCAATTATATTTCCACGAGGTTTTTACTACTGCAAATAGTACTATGGATTATTTGAAAAGGGTATTATCAGTGAAGTAAACAGAATTCTGAATTAAAGGTTATGTTACAAGTTACAGGGTTGTGTCTTAAACCATTTACCGGCCTCTATTCCCACTAGTTCAGTTGACCAGTTCAGTTAACTGAACTAGTGAGATTTCTTTTCTCGTTTGTTCAGTTGATTGAACTAGTGAGATTTCTTTTCTCGTTTGTTCAGTTCAGAAATCAGAGATTATCCCAATAAACAACAATTTTAATAATTTATATGTAGGAACAAGGCAACGAAACTGCGTCACAATATCCCGAGAAAGTACAGAAATGAACTAATTAAACTTAAGTTTAACTGGGAAAAGTTAACTTCCCAAGGATTTCTTTAACTCAGATGGCAGACACTCCGTAAAACTAGAATCCCGTCAAACCATGACCGAACGGAGCGGCTAACTCAATGAACTGGATGAACTAGACTTGTTCTTGCTATATTGTATGCACCCATGTACATTGTGTAGGTATGTAATATTTACCCTGACTGTGAGCTGGGAGAATTTTAAAATAGCAATTTTTTTTTTCTTACTGAGTTCATCACACTTTAGAGACTCTATCATACTGTCATTGTTCATGTAAACTGTGCAAAGCATTTTGATGTGGTTTTAGTTTTCACCATTAATGTTAGTAGGTTTGTGTGTATCTGTATAATAATAATAATACCAGCCTGTAACTGTCCCACTGCTGGGCAAAGGCCTCTTCTCATACAAAGAAGGCACGAGCATTGATCACCACGCTTGCTCAAGACGGGTTGGCGATTTCAGACTTCTATTAATTATAAGTCCAGGTTTCCTCACGATGTTTTCTTTCACCGATGTCTGTGATGTCCAAGATAAACATTAATATTAATTAACTGTAACACAGGTATTCCTAAGTACAGGTCTCCACACCATCAATATAATATTGTAAACATATTCATATACCTACAGTAAGAACTATTTCATTATTTGTGGTGGAGAAAACAAACATTATATTAGAACGTTATATTACAAATTTTAATAAAGAAATCTCAATATGTTGACAGTCGTAAAATTTTTACAAAGCACAGGCAAGTCGCTAGTTTAATATAACCGTTATGACAATTATTACTTTATTTATAATCATCATTAAATTTAACATTTTATATCAAAACAATTAAAAGAAAGTTAAGACAAAGATTGTACACGGTCTCAAATAAAACCAGTCCTGTAGAGAAGAATGATTTTATAACAAAAATGTTAGGAAAACAATAGTTAATATAACATAACATCACGCATGTAAACCCCGAAGGGTTAAGCAGAGGTGTACCTAATAGTACACCCACATTTGGAGAGTCATGTTTAGTTTCCATGTAATAAGGAGTAAGCGAAACAGTAGATATTCATCTATAATACAAAACATAATTAATTACCTTTATTTAAATGCTTGTATATTGTTATTACTAGAACTAACAAGACGCAGTAACCCGATAGATTTCCGCAAACCTCCAGGGGGTACAAGCGTGGGTAAAGTTTGTTTCTGTAATACCAGTCGGTGGCTAATTAAAATTTAGCGATTAGTAGGTAACTATCATTTTTTATAAGTGATAAAGGTAATAAAAAACGTTACGTACGTACACCGATTTAGATATTGCGTCTCATGGACTACAAGACCCAGTTTTTATTGAATCTTTCTACATACGATCCAAAATAAAAAATGGGATGGCTGAGAATAACATTACCAAGTTTGACATCTAAGTACCGTGTCAGTACATGGATCCCAACTTCGCATTCCTATTAACGTGACGATAAAAAGTTTCACTCCGCGGCCTCGCTCCGTATTTTTTGCACTTTAGGAATATCTTGCAAATCGCTTTTTAATATGACGCATGGGAGCCATAGCTTTTGTTTCACCCTTTATAAATAAGTAATATCTACCGGCAAACGGCCACTGGGATACATGGTGTTATCGATAACGTATATTTAATGAGGATAATGTGTAAATGATCATGAAAAATTACAGTCTGAACGGTAACAATTAAAAATGCAAAACCTTACAAAGCAATTTCACCCATATCGTTTGTCACCGTATATCCCAAAATTTTCGGCTATAAATCAAGAACTATAAGGCTTTAGCCAAAACAGGTGATCCTTTAACAATTGACCCTTTTCAACTGTCGAGAAGATGTAGAGCCGTCTGACGGGACTAATGTCGTACAGCTTTAAACATAGTTTCCGTTACTTTTTGAAAGAGGAAAATGGAGATTGCAAAGATGACTTCAGACGAAATCGGACCGTAGTAATAAAAGCGGAATAACATTAAAGAGGACTTCTATCCACGCTCGGATCAGACGGCGAAGGAAAACACAGGATAAGCTGAGCTTATCTTTTTGCGCAAAACACAAAAGCGGGGTGAGAAAAAATAACAGTGTGAGCATCATAATGTGTTGCCTAGGTGGGTTAGGTACGGAAATTGTGCTCCACTATCGTATTGTGCGAAATCTACCGCACATTTAAAACGGTTTTTAGACTTGTTTAGTCTGTTTTTGCTACGTTATTCATGTAACATGCTACGGAAAGCATTGCTTTTTCAATTCTAATACCTGAAACCATAGTATGGTTTCAGTTTTTAGTACATCAGTGCAGGTTGTCGCAAAATCCAGTTAAACAACGTTCACAAAAGTTGCTACGTCACGCAAACCTCTGTAGGACGATGTCTCTGTTCGTTTGAGAGATTACACGGGTAGCAGCCGGAGTAAGCACTCGCCCCAAGGATTTAATTGTTTACATTCTCTGACCTGAAACATAACCCTGATCTTTTGCTTTATTGGAATTGCTCCGAGTAATATCTTTATCTTTGTATTACAACGACCCGCCTCCCCGAACACGGTTGCTATGAAAACACAACTACTTGATAAGGAAAAATATTATTTGCCTTTGTACATATTTAATGTAGCCTTCACATTTTCGTGATGAGTAAGGGTCGAAAAATGTTGTGTAATGCGACCCAAATTCAAAGTTCTTCTAAGTTTATTTCCCAGAAAAGTTTTATTCTCCCGATAGTTTTAGTTCTAACTTTAAATTAGTTCTATAGTTGCAGACAGACGAATAAGTCCCCGGACACTCTTATTTTGGACAAAGATAAGATGCAGAGTTTACCAGCGACTGAGAATATTTCTGTCCTGCATGTCACGTCGTCTAGCCAATGTAAGCTCGCTGCGGTGTGACTGTGACGGTTTTTGAGCTCAAAAGCTGAATCCTCAGGACCCAGATAAATCTTACATTTAATAAAATGTGTGCTCTGCAGTGACCTGTCACAACACTACTGGATTTAGTCTCTTTCATAAATCATACGATTCCTACTGAGTAAACTTAAAGTCACATGGACAGGAAATAAAAAAACAAGAACTTGGTTAGTGACTGGAAAACACATCTAAAAATAGACGTAACACCGATCCTAAAATTAATATTGAAATTTCGGGGTCTCCTAACATCCCGGACGTTATCGGGCCACCCGCGAATTGTACGAAAACAGTTTAACTTCCAGCTACTTCGCAAAACTCACTATTCCATTTTATTATTGAATCCATCGAAAACGTCTATTCGGTTTTAATATCAAAGAAGAATGGCAGTTCATTTCAAGTACGCGCACAAACAGACAAATACAGAGACCACGATATATCTTGTCTTGTAGTAATGATCGAATGCTAAACGACACAAATCGCGGCGGAGATATTTATGTTCGGAAATACTTTCTCGTTATTCGGTATTTTACTCGCGAATCCTTTTCGACTTGGGGTATCGATTTTATCAGGAGCTTACTCTGTTCTGATTTATGGCACTCCTCTGAGCGAAATTATTGGTGCGAAAATATTGCGCGAAAAAGTCCCACTTCCAATTTTTTGTCTTATTTGTAACCTGTACTGGGATTTTTTTACGTTGCCATAGTATTTTAAATGAAAGAAGAAAAAAAAATTGTTTTGCTAAAAAAAAAGTTTTAATCCGTAATACCGGATATATTCCTAAATACATATATTCACCAACACCAATTTGTAGGACGTAGGAGTAAATTCGCTCACTAAATTTGAAGTTGCTCTGTAGTCTGTATCCATAAATTCAGTAAGTAGATAGGTATGGATAGGCACTAACAAGTAACCCAATACTCAAGTTGTTTGATAAATGAGTTAACTTGCCTAGCACTAGGTTCAGATCAACAAGACGTGTACCTACTTGAGAACTTTTGGCAGTCACCATATGGCGTATTAGTCATTGCTTTAACTTAAACATACTTATTATTTATTAATAATCACAGTTCAGCTTCAGTCCGAAAATAAGTCTAAAATACAATCTACATAAATATTATTAGTTTATTTCTGGTACTCCAATAACATTTTCTTAATCATTAATGACCCAACAACACCTCTATCATAATCGAACAGTTATAACGCAATTACATCCTAAACTATCCAAATTAACGCGTACAATACTGTACTTAACTATTGTTACAGCAAACAAACGCATTGTGGCAAGAGAATTGAACACATGTCACACAAAATATCGAATTTCGTCCATTTAGCCGTCGACAACGTAGCGACAGACGTTCAGTGTGAACGGTTTCCCTGGCGGTAGAAACAAAAGAACAGAGATTATTCAAGTGCCAGTCATCGTGGGTGAATGAATGACTCTCGCTACACGCTGCGCCGATAATTCGTGTTGAACGGGTAGTCGCCGGTGACGTCACATCGCCATTTTCAATGTGTTACAGCTATTTTTCAGAATTCATCACTGATGTGTGTGTGCTGCCGCTGTGGGCGGGTGTTCTTCTTTCTTTTGAACCGACTGCGACGGAAACCAAACGAGGACAATGTTTTAAAGCTTTTATTTAGGAGTTTATGTACCAACTTTCATCGATTTTCAATATTATTTTGATATTTTTTATATATTGTCACTGAACTTTAGTTCTCTTCAGGAAAATCATTTCATATCTGTCGATTTCGATGGGTATTCGTAGAATCTATCTACGAATACCCATTTCTTTTCTCAATTTACCATTGGATAAAAAAAATGAAATAGGTTGGCCTAGTCATTTGTTCAGACCACCAGCAGAAGACTAATAGCTTAGACCCGCGTGTCACATAAAGGAATCGGTAGAACCTATCGCTTCAATATATCTGCGTCATGGTTCACTAGGCGATCTTTAAGGTTTCCATTTATCACAAACATTAAGGGAAAATGTATGATAGTAAAAATCATCTAAGAAATACTGAAGAACATATTGATCAAAGTGTAGTAACTTGTGAATACTGCAATTTTTCAAAAATGTTTTAGCGACGGTGAAAAGAAACAAATGCTTTTTTAAATAAATAATATTAAAATACTGCATCCAAAAGCAACCTTACTGTTTTCTAGGAAGCCCTGCAGGAAACGTGCAATTTATACAATATTTGAATGTTCAAATACAGTAATTACAAATTCTATTTATTTAATATTCTGTGAGCACACCAGTATTAGACTTTCTGAAACATTTCCCGTATATAGATCAGGTTACCGTGCTGAAACGAAATGCAACCTTATACAAGATAAACATCTGCAAATTAAATGATAGGTAGATTGGACATATTTGATTAAATTATTTTAGTGACTCCTAGCAAGAGCTGATATTACACCGAGCCATCTACTTTTCGTAACAGCTGGAATACGAATTCAACCACGCAATGATAAAAACCGCATCGTACCAATTCGAACATTTCAACAACATAACATTTCAACGTTTTTACCTGATCGACGTTTGATTGTAATTTTGATTGTACTTTGAGATTTTTGCACTTGTTTGTTTTTATCACGTTTTTTGTTGTTATATGTATATTTTTTAAATTTATTAAATTGCTAGTAATTTAATAACACTGAATGAGTTAATAAACATACCCCTTGATAAATATATTAATGTTGGTGAAGAAAACAATTCCCTCCGTCGTCTTATTTTTTTTTATAAATCAAATACTGGAAACAAAAAACACGGATTATCCAACGCGTTAACAAAAATCCTAAATAAATAATAATTTTATTTCAAGTTTCACAGACTCATTAAATTAAATAATTATACACACACAGTCACATTACATAATCAAATACTTATAGAATTTAAAAAATATATATATATATACATTTAAATTAATTACTTATTTTATTAAATGGCTACAATGCCAGCCTATGACCTTAATTCCTAGATTTATCTGACCTACTAGTGTACGCCTGTGTTAATCTATCCAATCCATCCATTATTTTTAATAAATAAAATAGTCCACATTTCGCAAGTATGTGACGCAAATCGCGCCCTTGGCATAAGTGAGAGAGCTAGTAATATTATTATCTTTACATTTCCAGCCAATTTATAGACCCACATAATAGAAACCTCTCGATCCTTTGGAAAGGGAAACTGCGAACCTTTTTGAGGACACACTACGAACTAGCAACTGGTTAACATTAAAAAAATATTGTTTAAAGTTATTTAACAGTGGCAAAAAATTATCTTTGTAATGGCGAAACGAATTCGCCATTACAAAGGGCCCTTGCCATGACATGGCCATTGCCATCGGCGATAATAGAGAATATGAGTTTACTTATACAACAGACCAACCTATACTTTCATAAAAAAACTATATAACTTCCTTACCTGTCCTAGAAAATAAGAAATAGGTTAAGTTCCTATTTTCACAAACAAACACAGCAGGCATATAACTCTCGGGAGAAAACTAACAATCTAAGTTGCACTCGACCACTTACCAGCTACTGATCCAAATATGTATGGAAACATCCCTTGAGGGTTAGAGAGAAAGCTAGAATGTTTCTATTCTACGTCAAGAAAGCTGTTTGTACGAGCTGTAAGCAGACCGATTCAAACACTGTCAAGTAGACAGAATTATCACTCAAAGCTCTAACTTATGAAACCATTGATGCGTTGACAGTTACTTGAATATACACCATTTTTTTTTATTTAAGTTGGGTTTGCTCTTGACTCTAGTCTAGGTCAGAGGTACCATGACCTTAAACAAATCATAAAAATTAACTTTGAATAAATTGAATTGAATTGAATTGAATAATCCTCCCCTTCATCATCTTCTGCCTAGCCGTTTCCCAACTATGTAGGGGTCGGCTTACAGATTAACCGGTTGCAGCTGAATACCAGTATTTTCCATGAAGCGACTGCCTATCTGACCTCCACAACAAAGTTACTGCGATACTTTTGTGGTAGGACTGGTTTTCAGGCTGACTATCTGCTGTTATTATTTAGCCACGAACTCCAATAATCCATTCCCCTGCCTTTGTCAGCGTGACCTAAGTACTCCTTCTACCTGAGAAAATGTACTGAAAAATCTGTATGAACGCAAAACCAAGTAAGATTACTAGCGAGAAACATTCTTCAGTTCACAATATTCTGGAACATTATTTTTACATGAAAAAGACAAAACCTGACGTGTAACTACAGACGGCTTGGAAAGCTAAAATAATGAAGGATCGGTTTTTGCGGGTTGTAAGTAGATATTATCGTGCCTAAAATATGAGGTCATGCGTTGTTTTTGCTCTGTTCTCATAAAAAAAAAATGTTTAATACTGTTTGTTTTGTAATAATAACTCATCGCTTAAGCTTTAACAATAATGGGCTACTTGCTTGTTTACCACTCAATAAATAACATTAAAATAAACCTTTCTACCTTAGCAACAAATATATAAGTTGCAAGTATTTCCTGCGAAGAGCAAAGGAAGCAATTAATCGCCCCTCTTAATCCCTGTTGACATACACTTATCGCACCTCGGCTTGATCAGACCCGAGACTAATGATGGAAACCTCCATCTACACGTACACACTAAACGTATAAATACATCTATCTGTGAAGGATCGACCGGATTATATCCGAAATTAACAAAGCAATTAATCAACACATCAAACAACAAAAACTACTTTTAAAACACACTATAAATGTAATCCAAACCATAATAAGTGGTTATGAGCACACATAAAATATAATTAAAACAATTATATCCACGCCCCCGCCTATTCTCTATGTCCTCTTAGAGCCATAACCATAAAAACAATTATTTTGATACTGCTCATAACGGCCGCTCTAAAACAAAATTGTTCTGATAAGTTGAATGATATAAGCGGGTCTTAGCTTTGAACATTATAGCTTGATGGCCGGTATTATTTAACGTAGCCGCAGAATCCATTTCATATTTTAAAGAGATTAAATTCCGACTGGAATCGAGCAAAAACTGACCCAACGTTGTAGGAAAAGGGTTCGATGGCTGATGATTGGATTCCGGGACGCCGACCGACATATGAAGTATGAACAGAACTGGGCATTTATGATTGGAGTTCCACTATTTTCAAATGTCCTCTTAACAAAGCATTTTAAGAATAAGAATAATTTATTTGCTTAAATGACAGGTTATCAGTTGTTAAAATTATATTTTCCTTGGTACTTATTAGACAGACAGCTTAAATAAAACAAACTTTGACATATTTTAGCATTTATCAAATATTTACAAAGAATTGCGTTTTATTTCAAATACAGTAACATTTAAAGCGACGGTACAGTACAGACGACGGTAGTAGTACTTGCTTTGTACAACTTTTCTACAAGTTGTGAATATTTTTACCTTTGTATCGGATTGCAGCATATTACTGAAAACTTAATCAGAAAAAAACTAACATAAGTCATAATTTAGGTAACTTTCAAGTACATGAATCATAGTCCACTGCTGCAATTTGTATCCAAAGAAACTAATGGGCGTCCAGTAATCCACTGGCACAAAAACACGAGAAGTGTTTTTGCCCCAAACTGACAATAACAAATAGTATGTAGTAAAATTCCAGTATGTTCGCAAATACGATGCTGAACGAATTGAAAATAGAATTCTGGAAATTTCTAGACTCCAAGTACTAGGAAACGAAGTGTAAACTCAGTTCGATGCATTTGAAATCGTCCAATCAAGTTCGGCTTATGGTGCGAGTTGAATGCAGTGCCCGAGCCTCAACATAGACTTATACAGCACTGGAAGAACTTTTATTACACAGAGATTTTATTATACTACATTTGAATAGTTTGATGCCACATTACATGTGATTAGTGATGTGGAAAGGGGGGCTGGGATCTTCCAGGCTTTTATTACACCTGACATCTTTTTCCTCTTAACCTATGTCATATCGTTTGAGCGTAATATGAAGCGAATAATACGGTGAATCTAGTACGAGCAAACAAGAACGTGTATGTTTTACACGTGTTTTTTCTTATATATTTCGGCTATTAGTTTTTTTTTTATTGTGGCTTTATTATGGTTAAGGTGACAAGAGATATTTCTCGGCGGCATATAAAGCCAAGTCAGAGGCCCATGGGCGGCATAAAAACTCTGACACTAGGTTAGGCGCTAAAGAAAGAAGACAGTAAAATTTTAAATGTACTATACATGAATGAATTTTTTAAGGGCCAATTTTTAATAAATCTTAATTTATTAAAGTGGCCTTAATCCTCCAGCATAAATTCACAACAGATATTGTATTTTTGCGTCTAATGAAACAGGGGCTTATAATTATTATTTGTCTTGCGGAAAAAAGTCTAGGATTGATGGCTTTAATTATAATAAAGCATCAGAGTCGACGGGAACTGACAAAGTATAATGGATGATTATAATTATGTCTGTCGAAAAACTTTCTTACACGACATTAAGCGAGCGGTCCGCGGCGACTTGATGTCACAGCGTTTAGTTCAGATTTATAATAATAGCTGGTAAATTGATTCGAGTAAGTAATATTACTTCCGAAAAAAACAGATTAGATTCACTTGCAAAAAACGATATCAACAACAATTTATTTCACTTTACGTTAACAATAACTCGAGATCCTTCCGATTTAAGATCAAAGAATGAAAACATTTTTGGTTCGATGGCAAAATTTGCCCTTCGAGGAAAAGATGAGCCAAGAAATATATTTAAGTATTTTACTTATTTCCATTTCTTTTTGTCCACTTTTACAGGTAAGTTGATCTTATTAATCTAAATACCTACCTTATTGATTCTTTCAGATCTTACTAAATTGTCATGGGACATTCGCTCAGTTATTATAGATATATATCTATATATTAATATAATAGGTTTATTTCAGATACTTGTTTCAAGGAAATTGCAGTCCACTAGTACTTGGTTGTTGCTAGAACTTGTAAGCAATCAACTACCAACTTAGGCATTGTTGCACTGATTCAACTCAATTAATTATGGCTGCGATAGCTTTAGAATAATCCTAATGTAATAAGCCTATCTATTATAATCTAATGTACTATAGTACATTTGATTCTTAGTCGAATTGGGTTTACTTCAGAATTGGTTTCACATCTAAATTGAAACGACGGTCAGCTTGGCGTTTCGCCGTGGGCTAAGGTTTGCTCGCGGCGGTCGAAAAAATATCAGATAATTTCATATGAAGCTGGATGCTTATGTATGTGGGATTTGTTTTTATAAGCACACCCACGAGGGAACTTGATACAATAAAACGTTCTAGCGAATACAACATTCACCCACACTGACGAGTTAACGACACTGGAAGACTAGAAGTGGGATGCCGTTTTACAAAATATATCTACACATATAAGTTGAAAAAGCAGTTTTTTTTTTTATTAATGACGCAGTACTGAATCCATGGTAAAAGTTTGTCCACTGTAGGCGCGGGCTTGCGGACGGCGAGCAATGGGTAGCTCGCCGTCCGCTAAGGACCAGGCCCGGGTCGATGGCGCGTTGTGTTCCACGCGCGCCTCAAAGAGATGTCAGCACAAACTGACGGGGTCCATTAGGACCGATGCCTGCCAGGGTTGCGGATTTGTTCGAAAGAGTTACCGTGGCCCTTGGCACCTTGGCACAGGCAAGTGAAGGAACACGGGTGGGTTTTAGTCAGTAAGAGTCTGACACGCCCTCCCGCTCCACCCAGAGCGGGAGAGGTCATGTGATGATTTCCCACCCAAAAAAAAAAATGGTAAAAGTTTGTATTACGACGCCGTGCCGCCGCCGTTACACCTTGTAAAATTTACAAATGTTATTGAATGTTCAAAGGTTTATTTATCCCCGCCGACACGTTCTCAAATATAATACCTAATAATAATACCAGCCTGTAACTGTCCCACTGCTGGGTAAAGACCTCTTCTCACACAGAGAAGGCACAAATATACATCTTAAAAAAGCTCGTTTATAAGCAGAAAAAGATGTAACGTCGCTGATAAGAATCGAAGCGGAGAATTACATTTTGCTTTTGTTACGGAACTGTTTTCGTTCATCCCCTCCAAAAATCTGACCCATTTGTTTTATAGCTTTATACCAACGTCCGCTCTTCGTATCATACATTAACATTAAATTTAGCCAGTTGGTCGCTAGGACATAATGAGAGGTCTTTGTCAAAGATCTTGGGTCAAATGGTGAAGCACCTTTAATAAAAATGTCGAGCTGCAATATTTTTCGTCATCATTATTTTTAAGGTTTGTTCTATAGTGTGGCACCTGTGTTACTATTACCTTGTTTCAAATTCTGACCTCATTATATTGGAAATAATTCTGATACTCGTATCTGTGCGTTCACACTGGCGAAGCATTCAGATACGACATGTTAAATCTCTATTTCTCTCCTTCTCTAAGTCTCTCTCCTGTTAATTGAAATCGTTATCTCTTTCGAAAAGGAATTTAAATCATCGTTTTGTTTCTATCAATCTTTTGAATACGACAAAGACAGAGTATACCTTTAAAACTTTAGCGTTAATTTGTAATTATAGCGATTGTGGTGCTACTTGGCCTTATTGTTTTCGGTGTATTATGTACTCAATGTCTAATTATTTGACCCTTACTGCGGTCTGAGGTTGTTAATTCATCTTTTTAATTAGCAAATAAATTGTTTTTCTAGCACGAAGGTTCAAACTCGAGAATTTAAATACCGCCGTACCTGCCCACAACAAAGTTTTCAGTTAGGTTTTATAAATATTATTGATTTCTACCAAAATTAAATAAAGCCACATTGCGTGATATTACCCAAATTTATCTTCATGTTTTGTTTATGAAACCCACCGGCGGCCCTTCAATTCACATCCAATCAAGCAAGTTTTGAAAGCTCTCGATTTGGGTCTAGTGAACACTGGTTGGAAACACAGTTATTTTATTTCATGGCATGTATTATGGATCCCAACTTGTAAGGTTCGCTACCTTTATTAATGAATGTATTTATTAAAAATAGTATACTTAGTAGTATACTACTTGTCTGTCGGTCCGTCAGCATCTGTTACCTTTTTTTTAAGTGACCTGGGTTATGACATAGAACACATTTATGTATATCGATGCTACGTTCTCTTGGGATAATTATCGACAACCAAGTAGAGAAGCCACGTTCAAATACTAGCACAATATATGTAAGTGAAATCTGGTGTCTTACCTATTCCTTACCTTAAAAGCTTCTTTTGTTAAAGCTTTCTTTGACTTAAAGCTTTCAACTCGTTAGAAAATGAACTATTGGAAATTCTAGACGTTCGTGTCACAGCGTCCATAAGATAAAGTTAATCCAGAATCAATGTAAGATTAGAAATAGGATTTCTTACATTGACTCTTTCAAAATATGTAGTTGATATTCCCTTTTAAACAGCCACCAAAAAATTATGTTTCGTCGACTTTTGACTTACAACTTTTCAAGCCAATGCTCGAATTAACATACCAATTAACAAACATAAAATACCTGAATTACAAAGGACATGCCCCTCCAAGCCCTGGCCAATAAATAGTCCCTAATCAGGGGATTTAAAGCCGCACCAAAAGTTAGATATAAATAAAAAGTGTAATCTGTAATAAGCGACACCGACCGATGTACATTCTCGCGGTTCGTGTTAATGGCGGCTATCTGAAATTGAATTTATGAAAGCCTTCTGTAATGCACACCACGTGTATACTGATATAAACTAGATTATTTGTAGGATGACAATAGTTGTTGTTTTTGAACACGGCTTTGTTTCCTGCAATAGGATATTTTGACAGTTTCACACGGTTTTTGAAAACTCCAACACCAACCACATCTTTTTTGACGAAGCAGCTATCCCGTTTAGTAAACAATACTTTTAGTTTTGTTTGTTTTTTTGTTTTTATAAACAGCCGAACCTATTTACTAAAAACTTAAAACAATCTTTTTTATTTTAGTTCAACCATAAAACGCAATTACCCTGTAATTGCGTTTTATACTCACTTTCTTAATACTATTCGTTCTGACCATTTTAACATCACAGCGTTTATACTTTGATTTACATCTTCGGAAAATTCTTCTGATTTTTTATACTAAATAGGTTTGCGTTTGGCCGCAACTCACCAGATGTGAATCGATGATGCGGCTTAGGCTGGAGCACGCCTGCCTAGAAGAAACTGATTCGAATTCCCAAAAACGTGGAGCAATAAACGGATTAAGTACCTCATAATCCTTCGTATGGTGGTTTAAATGTGTGTTACTCAATCGGGATGCAGTACTTTGCCTTGACAATTTCGTAACGATAATTATCTGAAACTAAATTAACAATAAAAGCCTCCTGTAATTTACTCCACCGATACCGATATTCGATTTTATTACTTTTTAATTGGTACTCAGTGAAATATGGCTGTCAGGTCAATAACGAAATAAAAATAAAATAATAATAATAAACGAAATGTTTCAGCCAATGGCTTAATTGCCAAGAGCCTCGACCAATACCTGAGGAGGCTCTCGTTAGGCAGCTGGATCAAGGGTTTGATTCAGAAAGCGGTACTTCTGGACACGGCTCGTATTGTTAGGAGGTAGCTTGGACCCTGTTCCCGATACCGTTGGGCTACTATTTTTTTTATTTTTTTATTTTTTTATGTTTTTTTTTGTAAGAAATATTTAAAAATGTAAACAATAAGAAGAAAAAATGAATAAAGAAAACGAAATAATCTACTGAAAGTGCCAAACTCGTCGCCAAATATTGGGCTGACTCAGTTTAAATTGTCATCGACACGCTAAGAAAAAGAATAACGAAATACATACCTTAAAGTTCGCGTCGGCATCAATTTTGCAACAACATTAAAATACAAGAAGACGGAGAAATTATGAAATTAATTGGTTCAGAGTAATAACTTACTCAAGGAATAAATTGTCTCTATCACAGAGCTCTAGGTTGGATTTCTTGTATCTTATTATTAACATCATATCAGTAATCCCTGAAGGGTTGGGCAGAGGTATACCTAATAGTACACCCACATTTCGCCAGTTATGTTTAAGTATCATATATTAGCGGGCAAACTAAGTCTAGTTCACAGGTATAACGCAACCAGTGCAATGTTTTGTTAAACTCCGACCTCCTATTTCCTTCGTCCAAAGTTTCTACAACTGACTAAGGAAATTATGTAAGTTTCACAAGGATCCATGACTTTTATAGACAAGGTACATTAATCTTTCAAATCAACACAACGAAAGTTGACTCAAGCAAAATTTCCTTTTAGATAAGAACTCCGTATCCGCGTAACTTACAGCTTGTCGAATTTTAAAACATCTTCATGAATTATAACAAACGTTTTCGAAACTTTGGAATTATTTATGTGAAACTTAAATTACGTATCTACTGAAAACTTAGGTACATACCTTATAGGGGAGATAAATAGTCGCCCCAGGGATGTGCCATAACAGGCGTTGCACAGAGAGGGCTCCGGACAGGTCTTTTCAGAGGAAACGGTGCCTCCTCTCATGTGCGGATTGTGACCACCGGGGTGGTTTTAGTGCGGTAAAAATCCCACACTCCCCGGTCTTATCCCCAAAGACCGGTAACCATTTGAAGGTTTCCCCACGAAAACCAAAACAAAAAAAAAGGTACATACCTTATACTTATTCTGTTAATGATACTGATAAGTACCGTTAGCCTGCATCATCCCACTGCTATACTATTGAAGAAAAATCAATTGGCATTTTATTTTTTATTTCGGATTTGCTATTTACCGAAAAACAATCCTTTTCCTTTTTTTTCAAACAAAAAAAATATTAGTCATCTGGTATTGTTTTTCCCAAATAATGTTCTCAACGTGGATCAAATGAATTCATAAGAAAGTTAGGGATCTATTTATACAGCAATGTTTGCTGAAAGAGAATAATTAAGATTCTGATGTTATTACAACATAAAATAATAAGCGTTAAGCTTTAGTCTGAAGATGTCCTTTTGGGATTGTGATATCTTACCTACTGAATTAAGAGTTACCCACATAATAATATAATTATAGCAATAACCATATCACTTTCAAATAAATAAATATAGTTCATGCAATATAAACTACTGAAAAGTAAATGAAACATTTAACTGTAAAGGTCATCATCCATCTGCCGTCGACCCCATTTATTTCAAACACAGCATATTGTCTTCTTCCATACATGGCTTTCCATTAGCAGGCTGTCATCTCAGTACCTATTCACCGTTTCTGCCATTACAGCTTTCACACAATCCATGCAAAGTTCCTTCGGCCTTCCCCTACTCTTACAACCACCCAAATTCAAACTTTCGCCTCTACATGTCCCTCATTCTTCCGCATCACATGACAACCGCTTCACACACAACTCCTCGGTGACAGTTGCTACTTTCAAACTTCCTCTTACATACATATGAAACTTAAACGAAAATAATAATAGTCGAATTTTCCATAAAAGAGTGTGAGCGAGGGGCGAGTGGCTAAATAATCACAGCGCCTCGGGTCGATCTCCGAGGTTAAGCAGTGCTCGCCTAGGTTGGTCTGTGGATGGGTGACCATCATTACCTACATACCGAGTTTCCTCCGTGTCTCGGAAAGCACGTTAAGCCGTTGGTGCCGGCTGTTATTTGTAGATCTTTGACAGTCGTTACGAATAGTCAGAAGCCCAAAGTCTGACAACCATTTTCCCAAGGGGTTTATCGTATTAGAAAGTAGGTAACTGAGTTGTGTAGGTCAGATATGCAGTCGCTCCATGTAAAATACTGGTATTTAGCTGCATCCGGTTAGACTGAAAGCCTTGGAGGACTTATCAAATTATTGATGAAAAGTCAATCTATTAACAGGGCTAATAGAGCAGCGGTATTTGACATTTATGCGAATATTAATATTTGTGGTCAATAGTCACTTATATAATATTCAATTATTATGATCAATTAATTTTACATTGAAATCTGATTAATTCCGTGTTTTCAATCGGATAATTAAATCACACAAATATTATTAAAATATTCGTCGACATAGTGAATCTCACTGGAGCTCAAGCTTTTCGACATGTGCATCCTGCCTATCCTAACTTATGGCGCTCAGACTTGGTCTTTGACTGAAACTCAGAAGTCAAAACTCAACGTTTGCCAAAGAGCAATGGAACGTAGCATTCTCAATATTAGACTCTCCGATCGAATGCGCAACACCTTAATATGGTCTAAGACAGGCATCGCCGATGTTGGGTATAAGTCTGCCAAGTTAAAATGGGACTGGGCGGGTCACGTTTTTAGTATGAAGCCCGACAGATGGGCGAAGATAGTCACAGTGGGTGCCTGAAGACGGCCGTCGTAACCGAGGCAGGCCCAAAAACGCTGGCGTGACTATCTGGACTCATTCTCAACGGATTGGTCGGAGAAGACTAATTGCAAACAAACTTGAAAAGCCATGGAGGAGGCCTTTGCCCAGAAGTGGGACAGAGTAGGCTTAAAAAAATAGCATTAATCACACACCTATGAGTGCAATTGAAACATGACCGTTAGGGGAATTAAACATTTAGTATATAGGACTTTCAAGAACAGAACTATTTAGGTGTTATCATTCAAGTGAAATCACTATAATTACGTCTCATTGGAAATTAATAATAACACTAAAATAATGTGTTTGTATTTTTGTATTGCAACAAAATCTCCGTTTGCGTTTTCCACTAACAAATCGTTATACATCACTTTGGGATAATCGCGAAGCAGCAGGTTCTGATCATTAATCTGAGAGTCTTATTCCTTTCTCAAAGTCCTTTTGTTTCATCCAAATCCACTTCGTTGTTACATTTCGCTGTCTTACTCCGGACACTCTTGAAGCATAATTTTATTTAAGAACCTTTTATTTTGTTATGGTACTTAACATTTTACTGTTAACGAAAATAATCTCCATTTGATTGCAGACCAATTTCTTTCATATTTTTCTTTATTTCTGCACTTTTAATGTCATGGACGGAAGAAGTCGTTGGTTTTATCCAGCTCGTCATGCCATCTTCTACGAGGTCTGCCTTGCAGTAAGGCTCTCCAAATTATAAATAATACAAACCACCTTGCTAATATTTGCTCCGAGCATAAGCTATTCCTATACGTTGAGCTCCTTGAGTTATGAGTCGAGCTACACAATAACTGACAAATGCTTGCACTGGCTGGACAGGTCCACTCAAATCTGTGTGGTTCTTTCTTCAAAAGACCATCTCAGACACTCATCTGCATAGTCCTCATGTGAGTTTATCAAGATTATGTCTGGACCTTAAAAGAGACTATGACCTCTGAGTTTGTTTCGGTTGTTTCTTCTCAGAGTAGTCAGATACGAAACACCGGCCTCATCTAGTTTTAAAAAAGAAGACGTGTAAAAGTGTTTGTAAAAACCTATTTGCAAAATAAACATCATTTATCATTTATGACATTCGGGGAGAAGGAGACTTTCGATAATTACGTATCTTTAATGCTCAATTCTCTGCTAAAACTTATTGCCTAGGCACTACATACGATAATACCTTGCAGTAGTAGGCTCCAATTTACGTGGTCTTGTAACTGAATAGGAATCTAAACGCCGTAAGTTATATAACTGTTACCCTGAGCCGGCCATGCCAAATGATCCCGTAACGGCGATGGACCGTGCGTTCCTGTTAGCCACTAACAATTAGTCGTAACGTGACTGTTCGTACCACGTTGTACCTTGCAAATCGACCGTCATTGCGGTAGACATAAACATTTAGTTTAATAGACATGCACACTTATAAATCTACTATAAAACGCTTACGACTTCATAAAAGATTTAAAACAATACAACGTGCCTTTGTCATAAATCACAAAGTTGTTGCAACCGTTTCTCGCTCTTAAAATGCTAACTATTCTTCTTTTGTCTTGTTAATTCGTTTTTATCAAATTAAAATCAGGTCACTCGGGACAAAACATTACCCTGCTTATGGTCTCTGCTGCAGTGGGAAAAAATTTAAGACAATGTAAACTGGAAACCTCGTGGAAAATCAAAACTAACTTGATTTAAAATAAATGCAAATACTTAGTGGCAACCAAGGGTATCCTTTTTCGTAAAAGTATCCTACAACCACCTCTCAACCTTTTATAAAAGATCGCTGCTTTAAAACAGTAATCTGTATCATTAACAAACCGATTAACCGCCCCTATGCCCATAATATGATTAATAATGAAACCTTTTCATACAGTGCTACCTGCCCTAAATTTTTAAACGGGAATTAACACTTCGTATTCGTGGCGTCAATCCCCTTTTACCGTCGAGAAAAAAGAAATCTCTGTTCAAATAAGTATGGGTAGCAATTTCAGTCCCTGCTTAGCTATAAAGAAAAATACGTAAGTAAAAGTTTATAAAGGTACTGATAAATACAACGTCATTCGTCTAGGTTGTTAAAGTCACTGTGTGTATAATATAATATACTAGGATTGCTAGGTACACCGACACGTACATACCTGCGCAAGTCGAGCTAAAATACGAAAACTTTCGTAGGGCGCGCTCCTAAGCGCCCGAAGCTTTTAACTCATATCGACCTACGTCACTCCACAGCTCAAGTGTTTGTTAACAAAGTACGTTTTCGTTTTAAAATTAAGCGCCTTAAATTACTTTTGCAGTGTATTTTTAATTTTAATTATCCGCTTAGCTTTTGTGGTTTCTTTGTAGGCGGTCGCGGCTCCATACAAAGCTAACAAACATTTCATTTTACTTAGGATTTATGGAGTTAATTTTACTAAGCTAGAGCGAATCAGTGTCACTGAAGTGTATTGATCTACTTAGTTCTAGTTAATAGTTAACACATACCATCGAGGAACAAGATACGTAAGAAGAAACAATTTACGTAAAGTGTTGGTAGCTCAGATGAAGACATTAATTAAGGAGCGAGGCCACGAGGGAATTCTGTTGCGCTCGCATGCACCGTGCATTCATTGGAACGCAGGTGGTTCCAGCGGTGAGTAGTTACAGCTAACTACCCTTCAGCCGCGTGGAAATCTTAACAGAACCACTTGGCGAGACGTCTCGCTTTCACTGCTCTAACAAAACGGGCTATTTGCACACAAACACCGACCACACATAACTCGGTAGATTCACATAAATCCACCTACTTTGGACTTGGTCAACGAGACTTCTTGTTGCCAACGACAGACATACTCGTTATTCCTCGGTCTCACTTAGTAATTTATTTCTTGACCATCATCCTCGCCACTTCTCGAAGGGTTAGGCAAATGTGTGTTGTCGTACACCCTCAATTACTGAACTCTTAGAAGTAGCTATTTTATTCTGTCCATGTAAAAAAAACTGTCTGCCTCTATTTATTCGACTTTGATTATAGACTTCGACACTTTCCAACTTTAATAAATTATAATAATATCGCGTATTCCCGTACAACTCTAAGCACTTACTCATCCACAGGATCTGAGAGTATTTTAATTTCCCGAAAACTTTTCCTCCTCCAAATTAATGAAAAAATATCTCCCGGCTGGTCGACTGTCTGCGTTAATTCTTGGGAGTCTTTTCCTTATACAAAAGAGTTTTAATATTAATTTGATTTGTTTTATTTTCTGTCGCTACGCCATTTCTGTTGCGGCCGAGTGTACGCAAATGAGAGTCATGTAGTTACACTACGTTGGAACTATGATCATTAATATTCATTCAGAGAACGGCCTGTTTCAGACGTCTAGCTAGCATTGTTCGTGGAGTATAAATGAAATGAGATAATGACCGCGAGTGCCGTTACAAACGATCCCTTCTACGCCGAGTGTCACGGACTTTGACTAAAATATGACCCTGTGGGACGCACTGCCCGGATAAATAATACGGTATTAAGAGCTCCGAAAATATCAGACGACATTAACTTATTCAGGCGGCGTTTTCAGATGTGGTTTATATTTCATCTCCGTAATAGAGGCGACCTCTATCTATTGTTTAATGTAATTTAAGTAAGTTTGGTGTTGTGTTAGTCTTAGTGTTTTATAAGGTAACTATAAATTCTCTCTATTACTTTACTATAATTTCCTGACATGTAAAGGCACACAATTCGTACAGAAAGGTACTCTGAACTAATCGAACTACTGTCCCACAATAAACTCCTGAAATGACAAATACCTCCACAGACTACAGGTGAACTTAATTGTATCCCAAGTCCCGCATCCGACAAATAAATCACAGCGACTGCAGATAAAAGCATGAGGAGGACATTATGAAACTTTACATCAGATTAAAGAAGACAGAACTGTGGAAATGACGTCACGACGGAATTGCTTTGTTTCAACTGTATTCGCCCGGGACGAGGTAAACTACAAGCGCGTTTAGTCCACTAAAATGTTAGCTGACAGTTTGAAATAACTTCAGAGAAACAAGGACCCTCGCCAAGGACGTACGATTTTTCAAAGCTTTTAACTAAAATAACAGACTGTGTCAACAATAAATTCAAATTATAACTTGACTCATTAATATGCATGAGCTGCCTTTTTTTAACTCGTTAGATATTCCTTGCCACGAAAGTCAAAATAGATAGAAATGTTAAATTTCCATTAATAACCATAGTGGAATCAGCAAAGTGCTTCCAATGCTTTGACATCGAATTGCTGTAAAATATTAGTCGGGGTTCATATAACATCGGTTCCACGAAAATCTTCTCTACAATATACTGTATGGATGCATATTTGGTAAAATACTGAGGAACATGCAATAATACCAGGAACTAGCAGGTGGTTTAATTAAATTCAATCACCGAGCATACGTTGTTTCATACTATACAGCTTTATCAAAAAGTTTATGGTAAATATAAATATTTTTTTTATAATAGAAGTTGTTTTCATAGAATTTTTAAAACATTATTTCTACTGCGTTTCACAAGAGGGTTCACAGCCACATTACTTTGACCGACGAACTGTCAAAGTCTGTTATAGGACTTTTTGTCGTTATTTTGTACTTGCCGCAAACCAGTACAAAATAATGACAATAACCAAAGAGTTTCATTCAGTTTCACTTCCTCCCAGAGAATATTAAAAGTATATTTTTTTTATATCTATGGCAGCAATGAACACGCAAGCTTACAGCTTCGAGCAACTTTTTGTTACTTTGCATTTTAGGTCTTTAATCACAAAGAGCTAATTTACATTTCATTTTTGAGGAATAAACGTAGTGGATACTTCTGTCATCTCCTGTATTTTTGCAATAGGTACAATTTTGTAAGGAGAGAATTGGTTATAAAGTGCTAATTGTCTTATCGTAACATTTAAACTCCTAATTGAATAAACGTGGAGTAATGTTATGACAAACTAAATACTCGATTTTTTTATGGTTCCTCAGAACGTTGTCTTCGGGTTGTACTTTACTCAGCGTTTATTGTTAAGAGGACAGACTCTGGCTATTATTGATTATTTTCGTCTTATTTGTTATTACCAGGGATATTGTCTTGCCTTCGATTCTAGCTAAGTAGTTATATTTCAAAGGGAGCCCAAGTAGACTAATTCCTATTTGAGTATAAATATACTCCACCACTCCACTCCACACACCAACCCACTCCACACACGATTCCACTTCTTATATAGTCCTGGATATTTTTAAGCCCACAACAACAATTTTTTCAAAAGCCCAGAACTCGAATCAATAATAAAACAGTATAAATGAATTGCGTAACACCACATTATAACAAAAAAGAAATTAACTTAGAAGCTAATGCGACCTGACATATTAAATGGAAGAGCACGGGACCGAATGAATCAAAAGCGTCCAACGGAACTGTGCCAAAAAATTTGGAACACTGCAAAGCGAAACCAACAAACATTAATGTCAAAACTTTTAGAAAAACTCATCACGATGAAAGTCGCGATTATATTTTCTTTAATTACTGACGGCCCACCACTTAAATAGAATTACTAAGGCCAAAATCTATGAACGTTACTTAGCACGTGTTTTAACAGTTGTGCTACAGTGACAGGAATAACACTTAGCTAAAGTAACGTTTATAGAACTCGGCCTTAGACATGTCTTAGAACAGGTACCTCTTGGTACTAATAACAACAGAGCAGTCTTATCTCTACCAAAATTATACTACGAAAAGGGGGACTTCAAAAGCTCATTTAAATAAAGTTAATTAAAACTCACAAAGAACAAATTGCAACGAAATTGCCTTACGGACAATAAGAACAACTAGTTTTAAATAACCTCCTCGCAAGAAACTTTACGATTGTAGCAACTTCCCAACAGAATTATGACACGATTCAAGCACTACTATTATTATATATCATCGTGAAAGCCTTTTTACAGTAAGTATGAAAGTGTTTACGGCCCCTATTAGTACAGGCATAAACAAGAATAATAAAAATGAAGAAAAGTATGACATGAACATTTCTTAACGAATGCGGTTGGAAATTCAAGAATGTAATAAAGAAACTGAGTATGGCTCAGAGGTGTTTGGTCACGGGTGGATGGTTACACATGAAATAGGGGCAGCAAATACAAGCAAGAATTGATCTGTAAGTGGTCTTGGTACACAAATAGGATTCAGTCAAGTACACATTTGGTCAGTGTGTTTGTCCAAAACGTACCGCGTGAGTAGGGTTTGTTTAAACACCGGCCAGACATGTTTCCGATTAAAACCAAATGGTGAATATTGCCCAGCACTGTATAAAATCAATAAACGTCTTGCCTATATCTAGAATCGTCGGAATAATTGAATTAACAGCTTCACATCTAGTATAATTACTAACACTTAGATCTAACTTGAGACGAAGCAGAACACTTCGAGACATTTTTAGTCATACGTAACATTTCGTGTTAAACCAAGTTAATTACGAACACAGAAAAATCTCTCTTTTTTAAATAATAATCTCTCAACAAAGCAAGGATTACGTGAACAATCCACTGTAGGATGAGGGAAGCGAAAAATAAGGATCTTATTTGGATAGTATCCATTGTCACTGAAAGAGTAAACACACGCGTGAAAGCACTCAAATAATTTTCATTTTGAACGAGAAGAGTCCTTTTGTTATAAAAGTAAAACAAATAAAGAAATCACGTACTAAATGGGGTTCACATGAATCCCGTTAATTAATGTACGAATACGAATGACTTGATATGGTTAATTAACACATGTCTCAAAATTTCCTCCGTAGGCTCGAGATGTGAAATTGATATCTTAATTTGATAGACACGGTCCATTGAAATGCTCTAGAGGAATTAATTAACTTGTTAATTTGTACGAATTTGTCATTCTATACGGAAGGTTCTTCGCCCCTGAAATTACTGTCAGCGATGTCTGATGATATCTTGATAGTGTTATCAGCGATGTACTCGTAATATGACAACAATGTCAAGTACCATCGCCTTTAACGTCTAATGTCGTTTCCTGTAATTAAATGAGAGCATGCGAGTATTGAGTCGATAAATCGAGCTCTTTTTATTTCAGAATAAAGTAAAAACATCTCTCTCATTCTTTTCCTGTGACGCTAAAGTCTATTTATGTCAATATCGAGTTATAAGTATGTTGTGCTGAAACGTGTCTTATGACAATTCCATCTTTTGCAAAAATGAATATTTCATGAATTTTTATTCATAAAACATTAACTAGCAGCAACGTAACATAACAACTTTTTTCAACTTTGTTGGGCTCGGCTTCCAATCTAACCCGATGCAGCTGAATACCAGTATTCTACATGGAGCGACTGCTATCTGACCTCCACAACCCAGTTAGTTCTGGGTAATACGATACCCCTTGGTAAGACTGATTGTCAGACTTTCGGGCCACTGACTTATAACGACTGTAAAATATTTACAAATACGCGGAGATATCTCGGTATATAATGGGAACCCATCGACAGACCAACCCACGCAAGCGCGGCTTAACCTGAAGATAGATCCGAGCGGTTGTTATTATTTAGCACGAGCTCCTCAAAACACCTACAACAGTCATAAATTAAAATCGCAGGTATTAAAAAGCAGGTTGCACAAAAAAGAGAGAAAAATTTCGCTTACGCACCCTCATGTGTGCTGAGCTATGTTATTTACCGTGTGTGCCAAACCCCTGCTTGAAACCATTATATATTTAATGGCAAGTTATAAGTACCGTGGTTCCAGGTTATAAAATGGTTTTATGTTGGTACCAAACACAATAAGCTTTTCTACTATTACTTGTATATATTAATAACGCAGATACGATACTACACTATTAATATTTACAATAATTTCCAATTAAATCATGGGCAAAAGAGACCAAATAATATTAACAATCATGCCAGATTTCATTATGACATTTCAGTTAACAATACGATTAAAACCAGTCAATTCATGAGCGCCATCTTACCTCAAATGCTATTAATTTTTCAAAGAACTGATATTTTGTGGACAAGGTAAGTACTGGATGGGGTTTAAACCTACGGGGTCAATCTTTGTGGTCTTCGAAAAAAAAGTGCCTATTCATACACTCGAATTTGAAATATGCACAAAACCTTAAAACCGTCCAATCAATAATCCCACATTACAATGATTTACCAATTCCCGAATTGCGTAGCAATAGCACCTAATGCTAAAGATTAAATCTAGTTACCACCTTCAATTGTCTATTGACCAAAATCAGTAGGGATTATCTCGCGAAACACGTATTAAGTCGAAATGAAATCAAAATGGCACTCGACATCACAATTCCAATGTCTTTGTACTTGTTCCGCACCATTATCTGTAATGGCTTAACTTGTTCCCATACACAATAGTGCTGCTGCCTGTTATATCTCTTCCACTAATAGGGATCCTAGAAATTGGCACAGAAACGATTCTCACGGCGGGAATCCGATGCCAACTTCCATTTTACATAGCTACGCCAAAAACCCACACCGATATCGTTGGAGGAACTTCAGCACTTAAGTACCCGCATGGTTTCTGAAAATTTCACTGTGCCTGTGAAAGTTTTATCGAAGATAATTTTCCTTTAGTAAGTAATATCGCGTGTGTTGACAAGATCAGCGCTGGGGTCGCGGATTTGATCTCAGCGCTCCCGGTTACGCAACCGCCGCACACTATGCACTTGGCATCGAGGCCCAATAACCGTTTGTTTATTTATTCGAGACAATTTTCCCGCTGTTGTGCACATGAACACGTTTTCCGAAAAAAAGGAGCGAAATTTGCCTAGATGTAGTTTTGATCTAGACGTAGGTCATGTGAAGATATAATTACGTGAATTTCTCTTCACTGAAATCAAATGACAAACCCGATTTGTTTTAAATTATTTCATGATTTTATTAGAATGATTAATGTCGAAAATAAATTAACAAACATTTATTTCTAACTACGCAAAATTACTTACCTGAACTTTTAACATCCGAACTTTTAACAAAACACAGAAGTAGCGAAAATGTCACTGAAAAGTAATTTCAGTCCAAGTCCGATAAATTGCCACACGCACTTTTAACGGAAAGTTTATTTTATTGCATCGGCGCGGGTAGGCGAAAGTTGTGGTGGGCGGACGAGCGGGTGCAGGTGTCGCACGCCGCCCGAGAAGTGGCGGGCGAGGGTGTGGGCGGGGCGCGGGCCGGCAGGGCGGGGGGGAGGTTCGGCTGGCGCCTGCGCGTCCACGTCCGCGCCCGGACGCTGACGTCACGCGCGATCCGCCACACTGCCGCCCGACGGAGCTCAGCCCCGACACCCCGTTTCACACGTTTCGCACGAATCGCACGCTCAGCCCTGCTCAGGAGCCCACACTCACTACCCGCTCCCGTGACTCAAACACTACTATGAAACAATTCATGTAATACTACATTCTAATAAATAGCTTCCACGACTGTTAACAAGTGAAAAGAAAATTAGCTGAATATTTTCGCGCGCATTTCTTGATAACAAACCTACTTTGACACATGTAAATCCAATATTTTAGATTGAAAACAAGTACTTATTTGCAAAGGTAAATGTCTATCATTTTCTTGATAAATATAGATACAAAGCACAGTATTTTCCCCAGACATAATTAACCTGTCATGTGAAGCTTCAAAAGTTTTATTGGAAAAAAGGTATTCATACGTAATTGTATAGGATTTTTTTAGTATGGCTGAAATGCTCTTATTATACTTATTTTAAGGTGGCGACGACAATTCGACAATAAATGAAAACACTGGTAATACTAGTTTATAGGAATATTATTAAACAATCAAATAAAGCCTAACAGCGAAATTTAAAAAATGATTTTCTCAAACAAAGTAAATAGCATAAAGCTGTTATCGAAATAGAACATTATTTATAAATATTGATTCACTAATCTTAAGTTCACTATGCACTAATTCGCATCTGGAAATAAAATTTAAGGAACGAATTAGGCAAAGCTGTTTGAAGTAGCGAGTTGGTAACATGTGTTTAGAGTTTATACCGATGCAGGGGTCGTTAACCTGTCGGTGCTAGCCTATTAATCAACATCATGTAGAAAATGCTGAAAATGAAAAATAATGTCCTGTGACTAAACTACTGGATATATTAAATTACAATTTCGTGTTCAGGAGGTCTACTCTCTAAGTTCTTCAACGAAGATACGGGCTCGTACGAAAGTAGATCAAAACTTCCAAATGAACCCTACGCCCTGTTATTTTCGGATTCATGAGTTTTGAAAATACATCGGGAGTAGAGACAACTGTCCAATCGTGTTGTCATTAGTTTTTAGTTCGGGTCCCTCAATAATCGTTTGCCCGTAAGCGTTACGGAGTAGGAAACGCCAGTATCTTCGGCCGAAACTACGGGTTCCGGGCTTAGGGAGTAGACCTCCAGATTGGGAACGTCATGAGGTATTCGCACTTTTATTTATTGTCGTGTTGTCGGTGCCACCCTATATAGTAAGCTAAGAAAAACGAAGTCTTTAATAGGTACATACTTAATAAATGTAGTTACTAAATCGTTAAAGCTTGTGTTATGCACTTCTTTTTTCATACAGCCTGGAGAAAAATATAGAGCTTAGAACTAGCACGAATAAAAAGGATATAAAACATGCTCCATTAGTTTTATATACCTTTCATTTGCTCAGCAACAGAAAATGACTTTATTTCCTTGAAGAAAACGTGATAACCCAGTCCCAAGTTACGCATAATTTATTCATAAGCAAGAATTGTTACTTTTATGTTTGTAAATGTTTATAAATAAAAGTATGTGAGTGAGGAGCTCGAGGTTAAATAATAACAGCCGCTTGGATCGATCTTTAGATTAAGCCGCGCTTACCTAGGTTGGTCTGTGGATGGGTGACCATCTATTATACACCGAGTTTCGTCCGTGCCGCAAAAAGCACGTTAAGCCGTTTGTCCCGGCTCTCAACTGTACACCTTCGATAGTCGTTACAGGTCAAAAGACTGACAACAAGGCCCTGACAGGTAATGTACTGAATATCTTTTAAAGTCTTGGATCCTCAGCCATTCCAATCGGCTTGACCGCGCCTTACTTAAAATTTTCATTTAGAAGCCAGTTAATGTTCTTTTTTTTAAGCTGGCCAGTATTTGATTAGCTGAATCTCCATGGCTAGCCAAACTTTTTTTATTGCTTTAATTTCCCCGCCAAGAATAGCGAAGGAACAAAGTCGTAAAGCAGTCTGCGGCGGTTAGATACTGAAATTAAATATAAATAATCCCACGGTCTTTTTTCAGAAAAAGAGAAGGATAATTAATTCGTTGTAAAACGCGCTTCCTGGAATTATGTTGGATATTGTATTTTGCTTTTGGGTTACTGAGTTCTTTTAACATTTTAAAAATGTTAATAAGCTTTTTTTCTATAAACGTAACATAATTGCAACCTGTGTTTTGCCAATTGTAGCCCTGGTCATTATAAATGACTAAACTCATAAACTTCAATCGGAATCAACAAAATCAAGCAACTTAGTATCAAGATCGTATTCATGCTCCGAAAAGTATATTTTTTTGTAAAAATAGCAAAACAGTTGCTGCAAATAACGAAACGAAACTACCTCTTTACAATTCTTAAAAATAGAGCAAACGCCAAAAAGTGTTTATTATTTGTCTAACAGTTTCCATTAAGTTTGGGTTTACACAAAATAATCTTTCACAACACTTTCATCGCACTATTTGCGACAGAAATAAAAAAATACCGAACTTCCCCATTACGGGGTGTCACATAAAGAACCTCGGTATAAAAGACATTTGTTCGGTGTAGGTGTAATCACATAAATTCCTAGTTACCTATTCAATTTAGGCAAATGTTCTGTCAGTAATTGGAGCAGTTAGTTACAAACAAAGTGACATACCTATGAATTGCTAATTTTCATAATGGGTCGTACACCGTGACAGTAGAATTACTTTAACTTATAATTGCGTTGCAAAATTAATATTTCTCTCGTCAGAAACTTCTTGACATATTATAGCTCTAGTGAAATACCTACGGAAGTGTTTTGACGGAGCTTTAAAATTATATTTGGTTAAATATCTACAAAAAAAATTACTTACCTAAAGGAAAAGAGTCAACAATCATCATCGTCATCTTGATGATGGTGTATTTAAAATGTCGGACCACTGATTTCCACACAAACTAAATAATTTTGTGGGAAAATCTTATGAACAATATTGATGAAAAGTTTTCAAGGGTTTAAAGACAAACTTTTCAACGAGTTTAAATATTCCACACTACTACACTTTTATTATAAAACTAGATGTGCCCGCGGCTTCGCTTACCTGACCGCGTATTCTTTTGGCATTGTTCCGGTACATTACATGGCCCATTGGAACGTGGAGTCATAGTATATTCCTAACATACTCTACAAATAATATACTTACCAATTCTCTAACTTACTGTTAATTTTAACTAAAAACTGTTAGTACATCTTTGTTTTAAGTATTAAAGGAATTCATAGTCAATTTCTGGGGGGAATCAATTTAGATTGCCATCGGCACGCTAACAAGAAGTTTATGAACGAAAGCAAATACATGCAACTCATGGTCTATCCTGTGTCCCAAACCCAACGATTAATATCCTTAAAAATTTTAAAAAAGACGCCCATTAGCAAATAGAGAAAGAAAAATACTTATTCTGCAGCAAGAACGTAAACATAACCGAATCTGTCCTCTATACTATTTTTTAGATTTTGAAGAAATCATCATCATCATTCTCCTGCCTTTATCCCAATTTATGTGGGGTCGGCGCGGCATGTCTTCTACTTCCATACTTCCCTATTACTTTATGGAGAAATTATTGAAGAAAAATAGAAATGAAAACGATATCAATACAAAAAAATAAATCGGAAATCTCACAGCATCAAAACAATATTCAAACAAATCAAAAAAGTGAAATTAATATTGGGCTCGTACTTGCAACCACGTAATTTACAGAGCGGTCATGAAACCGCTAGGCCGTTTATTCCTTTGATATAATATGAATAGCCGTTCTCATGCTTGTCATGACTGAAATGACAAACATTTGAATGAATTGAAAACAAAAGGAATTCTCTAACTAAATTAGTTACAGAATTTCTCAAACACATAGTATGATAATTATAGGCTACTATAGGCTACTATTTGAAGAAGCCTTTAAATGGTAGCCTAAAACGGAATATTTGCGAAAATAAAGTTTTAAGAAAAGAATATTTGTGAAAAATGTGAACAGTAGCACACATTGCAGTATTTGTTGCGACATTTCGGAGCAGCGCCGCATAGAGAACCATTTGCTATCATAACTTTTTGAAAAACTCGGGCCGTCGATTTAAAAGTGATCTTGTGAGCACATTCATTCATTGGTACTTTGGTTCTATAGATGTCGTTGCATGTATCTCTTAAGATAAAAGTCTTAAGTTGAAAGTCTTCAAGAAGCAATCATCATCATTACTTATAATGATGATGATTACTTCTTGAACACTTTAAATTCATATATCTTTTGATTAAGAGCACGGATTGCAATTTAATAAAAACTAATACCTTCTCTAAGTTACGCGCAATACTTGTGCACTAAAACTAACCACATTGGTTTTGTAATTTTCACGTCATACTTAAACAAATAAACATAGACTCACAGACTGCAGACATACTGACAAACAGATAAAAATTCTGAAAATAGTAGAAATGGGTTTTGTTATCTTTTAACACCCCTGTTATTTTTTTTTTCAAATATCTTCAATGTACAGAAATGCCACGTCTACAGATTTATTACATGTATAGATATACATAGATAGATCACCAGGGGAACCGATCAAATAATTTTGGTTCCCTTCGGCGCCGCTAAAAACTTCTTACTTCTGACTCGTGTCAAGTATAACTTTCTGCTCGTTACATAAGTGTTTACAGACTACAGTCAAAACTAATAACTCTGCTCCTCTGTAACGCTGTCTGGATCGAACTCTTTAAAGATAGTGCAACGCGAGCCGTCAAAGAAAATTCCACGTAAGTAAATGGCACTTCCGGAAACTTTTACAAAATGATTTTGAACCTTAAAATGAATACAAATACAAATCATTTATTTGCATAACACAGGTTCAGAGGATGTTACAAAAGGTTATAAAAGTACACTGTATTATAACCATGTAAGGTGTGCAAATATAATTATTAGGTACAATATAACACAATGATTCTTATTCATTTCAGTTGTTTTCATAATAAATTGCATTGTCATTGAGAATACAGATAGCCAATTTTATTACACATTAGTTAAATTTGTATTAATAAGTTAAATGTCAATTAATAAAGTGAAAGTAATTATATTATAATATTGAATTATTGTTGAAACATAATATCTTTATCTACGAGGTAGTCTTTTACATTATAATAACATTTTTTAATTAGGAATGAGTATAGTTTTTTCTTAAATAGATGAGTAGGTAACTTCTTAATGTCATCGGGCAATTCATTAAAAATCAGTGCCGCCATACAATTAATATTACTTTTATTGAGTAATGCCTTTTCCCTGTACGGTATTTCTACGTCTAACTTTTTTTTTGGCATGTAACAGTCAATAGTAGCTTTTAAATGCAGTCTTTTAATAGCTTGGATTCAATTTTACAAAGAGATTTAGTTCGTATATGTAAGGGGAAGTTAATGTAAGAGTTTTGAAATTTAAAAAGTAAGGGTGACAGTTTGTAGTACTATCTAGATGGAATAGGTATGTTTACTTTTTCCTACGCACGAAAACAACTTGTGAAAAGCCTTTCTGAAGAATAATTTTATTCCGAAACTATTCCGGAAAAAATAAAGGTCTTTATTGCCGCTGCCCAAAGCTGTTTATAGGCAACTATGAAAACAAGATTAACTGAAATAAATTCGTTCACGCAGTACACAGTCACGCTAATATAAACTATGTGTTTGTGGTTGTGTGATTATTAGCGAGCGGCGTTCGACATTAATTCATTTGCCATCGGATTGACTCAGAGCACCTATAAACGTGCTATTGTTAAGCTTTCATTATACTAGTTCGCTTTGACATCAACTCACAACTTCGACCGAAAGTGATTAAACTCGATAATTACCAAACTTCGCCTCCTATCGGTTTTGTCACGCTCCAATTGGTGTAAAAATAATTTATTTAACACAGCGTGGCGAGGAAAAATACCTCTTTCCGCTAGCTTATCTATTTCTCCATTTTAATCTTAGTTGACATGTAACTGTTACGTATATACTCACCTTTATTAATCCAGTAGATACATAGGGTGTGCTGATTAAAATTTCATGAAGGCGAGGTATCCGTGAAATGAAATGAAATCCTCGACAATTTGGTTCCAGCTACCTGCTTGTGGTGTGCGAAAAAATCTAAAGTCGACTTTGGCGGCAATTTTCTGTTGATCTTATCATAATCATAACACGCTTTGGTAAGTTTGTAACCTTTTATACTTAAAAAGAAACCGTTTTACTAAGCGTTTAGATGACTTTTCATAATATTATCATTTGTGTTGGATTTCAGAATAGAATTTGATATTGAAGAATTTTTGCTTACATTAACTCAGAGGACCAGCTGAAATTCAAATTCAGAAGGCTAAAGGAACTCAGATTCAGGATTCAAATTTCGGAAGGTTAAAGTTTTGTTGAAGGAAAGTGCACTGGAACATGCTAGACAGCAAATATTTTTAAGGTAAACAATTTAGAACTATCAAGTCTCTTCAGATAAGATTTAAAAAGGTCCTTAACAATCTTACATTATGTGAATGTCCAGAGCACCTTTAGTAGAACTTTAGGTAAATGACATCTGGATTCACACATGAGTTTTCCAGGGTCAAAATAAAGGACAATGGTATACACATTACGTGGGAACAAGAACTATAAATGATCCTATTCTCGTTGTACATACCTACCTGGCTATAATTCCAGTCCCTACGTATGACTTCAAAGATATATTAAGCCGCAGTAACCGACGGCCTTTACGGTCTATTAAGTCTCTGATAACTTTAGCGTAAGAAACGTTTACCGAGATGAAGACAGCCTACAGCCATCCCATACCTTTCTTGAAAAGGTTGAAATAAACCTGAAGATCGTTTAACATAAGACTGGGAAGGTACGGCATTCGAGGCAGGTGTATTTTCAACCTTACTGAAATACAATTAAGTTACTGACCCTATTCGGGAGGAAACGTATAAGTCTTTGATAGTGAGTGTAAATGCGCCTCGTAAAAGTTTTATATGGAATTCCTCCGTCGAACTTGATACCTCCAGATGATCGATCAGGAACTTCCACTCGCTTTGCTATAGGAAGTGCTGACTTTTCGCCTGTTCCTACATAATGTATGTCGGAACATTGTAGCATTGTTTACTAAACTTCACGCGTCGTGGTTTACCTTATATTATGTATTATTTAATGTAACATGCTCTAGGCAAGGTTTCAGTAAATAAATTATAACAAATATTGCTTGCGAGTTTCTGGGGGTCGGGCTTGTCATATATTGTGGAAGCTGTGCTAACACTCCTCTGTTAGAAGGCAGTTGTATGTAGTATAGACTATAGAGTACTATATCAAAGAGGCCTGAATTTAATTTGTAAATACTACAAATCCTCCTGTTCAAAATCCTCTTATTTTCTTCTTGTTGGTTTACTATTTTCTTTGGTTTGACCATTAGCACGTGTATATACACGTGCCAAACGCCAAATCGCAAAACAAAACACTTTAAGCAAAGCAAAGCAAAACTAAAGCAAATGAATACAAACACTAAACTGAGAATCATTCGGCATTTATACTATAAGTTGAAAAAACTTTCCTGTCTAAATGCAAATATGATAAAGACAAAAATAATTTAAAATGCGATTCACTTAAATGAATTTCACAACAGCACATCTCTGCTATGAAGTTGTAGACAGTTTTAGTTTATAGGTCCCAATGTGCTTGCGTGCAATGTGATTAAGTGCATGAGCACTAAAACTAAACAACATAATTGTTGCACACAGGCAACAGCATTTTTTACCGCAACTCCGTTTCATCGACATTGCAAGGTCGCTTTTGCTGTTCTTTAAAATAATAACGTATGTTATAATACCAGCTGTAACTTTCATTTGAGTGCAAATACATCAGTATTATTATGGCATTTAATGTTTGTCAAAGTTATTTAAGGTGGAAGCGCCAGGTCAGTGAACTTTGGGTTGTATTGATGATTTTTATTATTAAAATTAACAATATTGTAAAACCGTTCTGTTTCAATTTTGGTGTACAATAAAGTATATTCTATTCTATTCTAAAACACACGTGTTACGGTAGCGAATCTTGTTTTGTTCAACATACAGCCTGACCTCCAAATTGCAAAAACCTAAGAAAATTTTAATTTCGCGGGCCAGCCTGGCATATCCTCCTTCAAAGAGGGAGAAAAATAATAGGCACATTGATGTAACATCACACCTGTAATCCGAAAGGGTACATATAGCAAACCCGCATTTCGCAGTTATGTTTATGTTCCATAAAATAGGAGGCAAGCCAATTACCATCAACTGGACACGAATCCAGACTTCGGGCTCGCACTGAGAAATTCCTAAAAAATCCAATAGATATCTCTTTACCCGGCCTGGGAGTCGCACCCAAATCCTAGACCAAGAATGAATATCTTTATTACTAGATTTTCAGGATAGAACTACTTCCTACTCCCATTACAATAACTTATAACTATGCAATTATTGGAAGGGAGCATAGCAGAAATATCATCAAACTTTAGTCTGATGACTCGAACCTAATCAGGTAATGATAATATGAATTATTAACAACGCATTAGCTGAAGCAGTGAAATCGTTACTTTACATATTACATCCGTGTTACAAGGTTTATATTTCACGAGTTTCAAGTCTATGTATACCCGAGCCCATGTTAAGGCAAACAAAACTCATACAAACAGTTATTAAAAATAATAACTACGACCATAACTTTACATGACTGTGAAACTTTCATCTACTGTCTACATAACCACCGCTTAGTAATATAGTAGACATAAACACACTTGTATACATACATATCTACCTACATAAAACCATTGGTTAGACGTGTGTAGTTAGACTCTTTTTGCTCCAATCAAACCCGCTCTACATGTGACAAACAACAGTGTTTTTAAAATAAAATCGTCTTTTTTAAACCAATTCCAATCACGTTGCGAACGCGATTTACTGCCACGAGTCGTACGACACGTCCTCTACATTTAACGTTTACAAAGATCTTGTGAGCTAGAGTTGTGAGCAAAACCACGAACCAAGAAAAGTGATCAATTGCAAGTTGTGACTACAGATGGCGCTAGTTCAAGTCTACAAGATATCGCTGTAATTTTATGCTGAAGATATTTTTCAAGACTTTACGATAGATTCCTGTTTTCATCATAAAATGCATGTTTTATCAAAGTTTTGCTAAACTCATGCTAAAAAATTTTTTTCAAGTTAGATATTTTCTTGTTAATTCCACCTTATTTCAATACTGTCTCAAAGTTGGAGAAGAAAGATACGAATAATGCTAATCCCGAATTAAAAATGTGTCTCATTCATTCAATGTCACGGGCACGAAGTTTTGAGAAGGGAGGAATTTTCAAGTAAGTATAATGCGAACCTAAATTTCAATATCTCAAAAAAGGGGATATTCACGGTCTGAGTGCCTTTTAGTTCTACAAATCATTTTGCTGACTGGTCATTAAATTAAGACCGTAATTTCTTGCAGCGCGCATTTACATGCCAAAGTAGTCTGTGTTTTATCGACTTTTAACTCGCCTGATTTATGCCGAGCGTGGCTTTCGAGTGTTTTAGCTCTCATTTAGTTCTGCTTAACCCGTTGGGAACCCAAGCGTGATTAATGTTATTAATATAAGTACGAATATTTTGATAATGCGTCGTTTATTTTACCCTCAGTCTTGTGTAATTACAGCATTGGTAATTATTAGCCGTAGATTGAAAATTATGAAATATTTAATTCCGATGTCACAACAACAACATTTACAAAAAACATACTACACGCTATAAACAATCGATTTCGATCACGCCTTATAGAGCTGGCTGGTAATAAGAGAATACCTGTTTCTAAAATATTTATTAACGTCACTATTAACACATACATAACTGAGATTATACGTGTGTATAAAATTGGAAAGAAACTTATATCCCCGCGACCTTGCCGTTCACTACATGTACATAAGATAGGTACCCGACGGATCTCGTGTTATTCGATTCGGCTCCGGTTACCGCCAAATGCCAATATCACTCTCAAAATACTGTTCCAGGAATCATTTCAAATGCGGATTTGTGAAATAATACTAAAAAAACTATAAAATGCATAGTGAGATGTTATATTGGTCTTCAGAGACATTCAAATACTAGCGGTATCGGTAAAAGCACTGTATTGCAGCGTTTATATTATCTAGATTAAGTAATTATGTTAATATTTATGTGACTAACGGCCATAGAGAATAGATCATCACTTCATTATTTAGCTGTTCGTGGTTATGAATATTCATGCAACTAATACCAGTGAACTATTAAAGTTCGTTAAAACTCTTTTTACGATTCAACGCTAATTTGTGGATAAAATAAAAGCGTGGGATGTATCGACCACTTAAAGCTGTCGTAAAAATCGTCTGAGAAGAATACTTTACTATTTATTTATTGACTTAGTTGTCAATATTTTAAATGGTTGCTTGACAACTTTTCTACACAGTCCAGTACTAGTTCTCACAGTTTTATATTTTTTACTGAAAATACGGCATTATTTCGAGCTGTTTTTAAAAGTGTTTTCCGCACTGAACTGTCACTCAATGAATAAAAATATAAGCTTTTGACAGTCAACTACTGGATCTAGGACTTTGCCGCTTAACAATAATGTTTTGTAAAGAGGTCATTCAATAATTTTACTTTAAATCTATACTATTATTATATAGAGGTATTTTTTTGTACGTTTGTATGTAGAGGTAATCTTCAGAACAACTGATCTGATTCTAAAAAAAATTTCACAGGTAGAAAACAAAATAATTCACGGGTAATATGCTATAAATTATATTAATATCATGCTTAGGTATCAGTCGAGCAATCGCAATTTTTGCGGATGATGTCGCGGGCGAAGTGTTTAAAATACTCAATTAGCAGCAGCTGTTTCTAAGATCATTGCAACATTTTAATTTGCCTACAACATGAAATAAAATTAGTCACGCTCCATTGTAGAAAACAAAAAAAAAAGTCATGGCTTTGTATGAAAAAACACATAGGTACCCCATTCATACAGATTTTCGTAGTTATTTGTAATTGATTTTTTCTGTAGTTTTGGTTGAGTGGTGAATTTTAATCATTTCAAAAATAATTTATTAATTTAATCATTGAAAAAAAAATGCATGGAGAATCTAAGTGAAAATTTTAAATAAGGGGTATTAACCTAGAAGCCGTTGCTTTGGTATTTGACGAAAGCAAAAAATGTTGTGAGTAAGAGTTCTACATCTTTTGCATCGAAACAAGAATATGTAAAGTGACGCTTTATATGCACGCCTTGATATTAAAACATGCTAAATATTTTTGGAAACATTCATAGGTCAACATTCTCTTAGTCGGAATGTAACAAAAGAGCTTATTACTCATCGCACGAAAACGATTAGTGTACGAGTATTTCTGAAGGATATAGGAGCAGTGTTGGCCCAGTGTGATTGGCCCCGACATGCGAGTTATAGGTCGTGGGTTCGAACCCAGACAGACCCATTACTTTGTGTAATACAAGGTGTAGTTTTGCATCCTCGTCAAAATTCAGGAGGTTGTCATAGAAGACGTAAATAATCAATATAAATTACGATACCTGGTCAATAATAATAAACGTTGCTTTTTTTCAGTTGTTTTAATTTGACACTGTTTCAAAATGAAGCCCTTCTCAGGAGGAGAATTACCCGTTCATCGAATAAACGTCTGCGTTTGTTTGTGTGTGTGAAAGCGCAGTTTTAGGGCTGCATTAGACGGGCCGCGTTTTAATACGGGTGGTGTACACTTACTAATTTCCGATATTAAGAAAAAATATATAAAAAATATCTAAAAAAAGTTAATTATTGATTCGAGTCGAGAATCATTAGCATAGTTACCTCCTTGAATTTGACGAGGATGCAAAATTACACCTTGTATATTTCATCACCACTGCTGCAAAACGATCGTGAGGAAACCTATGCATGTCCTTGAACCAAAAAATCGAAGAAATGTTACATAGCTACCAAACCACACTGGGCCTGCCTGCACCACTGCAAAATATAGGTGAGGTTTTTAAAATATTAAAACAGTCCCAGTTTGTTACTAACTCAACGAAAGGCTTATAAGTATAACAGCCTCTGAACTGAATTTTAATTTAATATGAAAAAAAGTAATATTCAGTAAAAGTAATACCCAGTGCAATGTTTTCACTTTCAGTCTGGCATCTATAGAGTATCGAAAATTCAGGCTATCGAGGTTTTAGAAATACGGACTTGCTCGTGATGTACTAGGGCGAAAATTCGATTTATGGCCTCTCGACTTTAATATATTATCAATCGAGGTTTAGTGGCCCACACCGATGCAAGTCTGGTTTGTAATTCCATATAATATTGACCTCTAAACTGAAGCTGCAAGTGGTTTGCATCTTTTTTAATTAATATTCCGGTCAACTTACTTAATTTGTGATATATTTTTGAGGTAGTACTCATTATTACTATTCTACCTATTATTATATACGAATCAGTGATTTGTGTTGGGATTAGGTCTGACTTAATAAACTTTAAGAAAGCTTATCTATTTGTTAATGTTTATCCTTTATATACATATAAATTATATAATGTACTAAACTACTAAAGTGACATCGCCAGAAGAATATTTTGCTTGACTTTTTTGCTTCTTAAAAATATTATAACAAAAAAACGACCTACCATAAAATTATTATCTATGCTAATTTACTCTATAATTTAATCATACCTTATCAAAGCAAAACAAACGAAAATCGTAGGTACTTTTTCAAGCAAAAATAATTGATACCGGACTGCATAGCTATTCAATTAACACGAACCGATAATAATATGCACAGCCAATTACAATAATCACCGGACTGACGCAATTTTAAATTTGTGAATAGCTCGATTTATTGCTCCGAATGCGCACATTGCCTTCCCCGGGGCAATATTCTGCAACGACAGAGATGAGCTTTGTCGTTAGAATTAATAGCATATGATTATGCTTATTAGTTCGCTACAAAAAGAACACATCACTATTTCTCTACGAACAATACGTTTGGACACTGCATTGGCATTTTTTGCGAGAAATCTTTTCATAAAACCCACTGTCATATGTAATATTTCATCCTATATATTTTTTCCTCCCTTTCATATTTTTACACATTCTCATCTTTCATTCTGGACTGACGCCAAAATCTGCTCTCTGAAAATGACTTGTCTTGAAACGAATTGAGTTCGATTCTTCCCCTTAGTAGGTATTAGGTATGTGTGAGGTTTCTTACACAAAAAACGAAATAACTTGCCTAAAATATTCTGAACTGAATGAAATTTGGATGAATCTGTAATACCGATGTTATCTGAGAGGCCTTGTGTTGGTAGTTTATATCAGAAAACACAAAAAATGCACAGTTAGAGTTCTTAGCATTCCAGTCGAAAACTAGAATCAAATTCAATATGAGTTTCTATATTATTCATTTTTCTCATTTGATGTTCGACATAGAACTACATACATATTTAGATTTCCTGTTTTATGGTTTGCTATATCCAAATTCAGTATATTTTATGTAAATAAAGTCGGGATGTTCCGCATTTTCGTTCATGTCAAAAGTTGCCTATTATGTTTTATGTGTTCCCAAAGGAATTATAAAAACCTCTTCTTAGTGGTTGCCGACGTCGTAAAAAGTAAGTAACTCCTACTTATTTTTGTTCATAACACCGTCTCAGACTTAAAGTTGATAGGTAGCCTACAGGCTACATATCAACTTTAAGTTGACGACGACGGTTGACGGACGGACGGACGGACGGACGGTTGTTGGTCGACGGTTGTAGTAGACGTTGTTGTCTGTTTTACCTAAATGATTTTGTAATACCAAAATCATTTAGGTAATAGAAAGAAATTAATTGTAACATTCATTTAACATTCTCGTAGACCTCAATTGTGGAGGGGTGTACGAAACGCCTACGTACAATTAAAAACTCCCGTTTTATTGACGTTAAAAAAAGAAAAAGTCATTTAAAAACTAACCAAATTACTACTTAATACATCATTTTTACTCTTAAAGGTACCCAAATGTACATAAACCAATAACAAAATGTCTTCAAATCAAGCGATGTCAGATAACTTAAAGGCTTTGAATGTATTTTGCCATTTCTTATGACTAAAAATGTCAGTAAAGTTAAGTGTTTTATGAAATTATGAATAATTAAGCAACTAACACTATTTCTATATGAACTACTTCGTGAGGTTAACTCGCACTTGACCGATTTAATTCTTACTTAAAATCCACCCACTTAAAGCAAATCTATCTACTTAAGTGTGCCTTAATAGGTGCAAGGTCAATTGATTTATTAGTTGACAGATATTTATTACAGCTATCTATTGTACGTAAGTATCAATTTATTTCAATTATCTAAATATATTCATACATTATCATATGTATCTTAAGCAGTGATAGTCTAGTGGTATGACCGTTGGATTGCCAAGACATAGGTCTCGAGTTCGAACCCAAGACACGCACCTCTGATTTTTCGGAATCATGTCCGTATTGTATAATTATCACTTGCTACGGTGAAGGAGAACATCGTGAGGAAACCAGCATGCCTGCGAGATATTTCTCGACGGCATGTAAAGCCAAGTCAGAGGCCCACGGGCGGCATGAAACTCTGACACCAGGTTAGGCACTAACCACACGATAAAGAAGAAGAAGAAGATATGTATCTTGTAACTACTTTCCTGCGGAGAAATATATAACAGGATATTATGACATTCGCTGTTAGATTTCTATAATCGTTTTATCTATGGTTTTGTGGCATAGACTACCTCGTTGATGTAGTGGTTGCAATCGCGACTACTGAGCATGAGCCCTGGGTTCGATTTCCAGTCAGGCTTAGTGTTATCGAGTTTTTGCATCAGGAATTTCTCAGGAACAGCCACGGAATCTGGATTTATGCCCGGTTGATGGCGATAGGCTCGCCGCCTATTACATGGGACTTAAACATAACATAACATCGCGCCTGTAATCCCTGAAGGGTTAGGCAGAGGTGTCTCTAATAGTACACCCACATTTCGCCAGTTACCACACACAGTTCGCCATGTTGTGTTGTGTGACTTAAACATAACTGACGAAATGTGAGTTTACTATTAGGTACTCTGCCTTACCCTTCGGGGATTCCAGACGTGATGTTATGTTATGTATGTTATTTTGTCAGTGGCTGACAAAATGTTGAGTGAGAAAATTTGCAATTAATTGGTCAAGTAGTAGGACTTTAAGTAAGACAAAAACTAAAACATATATTATGAGGTATGATATTCGAAACACTACCAAAAAAATATATCAAATTAATTAAGAAGATGCGTCCGAATAACATTGTCAAGTTTTATTTATTACAAGATTTTAATGAGATATTTTACAACAGTGACATTTTGACACATATATCCATAGTTGTAAAATAAATATTTTCCGCCTTTGTAGGATATAATTGATTATCCTTCGGGCCAAACGAAACAATCTCATCTTGTCTCGTCGGTTTACCTCGATAGTTAATGAGCCCGGTTTTAAAATGTATGAAGCAAGATATTTTCAATAAGCAGAACTAAAGATGAATGACCATTGTCTCTTACGGCTAAAAATATCAATTTCTGCCATGTTTCCGTGTATTGTCTATGGTTCTTTGAGGTATTAATAATTTAGCTATAATATAATAGATACAGGTGGAACAATATAGCATTGACCTTTTACGTGTCATGAGTTTGTCTATGACTAAAGCGTTTATGGCCAAACTTCGGCTGATCTTACAAAATGTCAGGAACGCTGACTAATGTGGTATATTGCGCAGTGACACATCGTATGACGTTGTCAAAATAATGTACCATAAACCAGAGCATTCCATGTTTCGACTTTTCTAATGACCGTGATCGACACGGCAATGAGCGAAACTGATTTGTCTTATAATGCAGTCGTTATAGATAATAATAATGTTGCAGACTTATTAATTATCTGGTTGCTATTTGAAACGTGAGTTTGTAATTCATTGTAATTACGAAAGCCATTGTGAGAGCATTCCAGACACGTAATGGTGAAGGACTTTAATCGAATAGATTGTCTTCCGCAAGTTGCCAGATTTGATCCTGAAGTAATCTTGTTATCAAATTAATATGGAGGTACTTAAAACTAATTACGTAATTAATCATCTAATAAAACGATCTCAGTTCGATTACTCCTTGTCCCATATTATTTACTCCGTTTTCTTTCACATCATTAATGTCAGTTCGATTAGATAGAAAGAGAAAGGAAGAAAAAAAATCGTGTTTATTTGGCACAAGCCACAAGTGCAAACAACAAAAAAAAACTACGAGCCCATACATATATCTACTCGACCCATGACATCGAAAGCCAGCAATCGGTCTGACACTTCTTTCTACCTACAAATATTTATTAGGCCACATTACTGGGAAAAAGCAAAGTATCATTACACCTATTTCTCATACACGTATTCAATAGAATGTCAGTTCCCGCGGTAAATGCTTGGCACTTGGTTGCACCGCGTCACGGCGCTCGGCGGTAGTTCGTGCCGCGCCTGACAGGTGGCGCAACCTACCCTACCATGGCGCCACACACCGACGGAATTTATTATTAACGTGTGGGCTTCCTCACGAACTCACACCACAGCGATATATATTCAAATTTAAATACGCCCCTATCTTGGAAACATTCGTTAGGAGAAAAGCCTGAAAGTCTGGCAACCAGTCTTACCAAGGGGTATCGTGTAACCCAGTCACTAGGCTGTGGACGTCAGATAGGTAGTCGCTCCATGTAAAAGACTGGTATTCACTATTCAGCTACATACGGTTAGACTGGAGTCCGACCTCAACATTGCTGGGATAAGGATAGGCAGATGATGATCTTGGAAACTTCACTAGGCAAGAAATTGCAACAAATAGTTTCCAGTTATTAGTTAAATCGATGGCCATATCCACTTACGAAACCATAATTAGACGCATAATAAGTGATACCTATATAACAATCAGGAAGGCGTAAGTCACATAAAAACTGGCAGTAGACAGGAAGCCCATCGAGCGCCTGCTGTTCGTAACAGTCTCCACTGGACGGGGAATGAAAACTTAATTTTGTATGTCAGTTGTCACTGTTGCTACCTGGCTTGCTTGCCGATCTACTTTTAGTTTAGCATGAGTTACGACCGTGAAAAAATTATATTAATTGGGAAATTAAAATTAAATAATAACATTTTTGCAAAAACATAACCATAACATTTTTTGTGTTTTTTTTGGAAGTCGGTTATTTTTTTGCAAAAACGTTTTTATTTTACCCTTTTTAGCTATCGCATCACACACAAATCCTTGTCAAGTATCAATGTCGCAATTTCTTTTACTTGGATGACATAATATTTTTCCAGCTATTTTGATTTAAAAACCTAAAAAAGAATTGAGAACCTCCTCCTTTTTTTGAAGTCGGTTAAAAAGAAGATTGATGATTGACTTTTTACTGAAAATTTTTAAAGCAAGAAGTTTCTAAAAATCTTCAAAAGAAAACTCGCAGACGTCTTTAGCAAAACTGAACGTAACCACTATCACAGACATTATTTCAGCTTTTAACCAATTTGCCAAACCCCCGCTGTTCGTTGGCAGCTACGAAAGAAATATAAATCACTGACCAATCACATCGCCGGATTCAATATCCGAACGTTCGAAGGCAAGATCATATTCAAGACGCGACCCTTGTGACCTGTCAGCGATGTCACTATAGAAATGCTCTTAGTATATGTACATTGGAGCAGTTTTCTTGACAAGCTCTTAGCTCGAGTGGTATACATTATCATGTCGTAATATCATTCTCAAACGAGAATGATATTACGACATTAGCCTGAAATTATTCATTTATTAATTTCAGGCTTATAATCTTCAAGTGGATAAGTGGGGTAGCAGTGATAAAATAATACTTGAACAAGAATTGCCGTACATAATGTTTTTTTTTTTGTTTTTTTACCTATAGTATGTTAAAAAACACTCGGTAGCCATGACATGATTTTAATACTAGACTAAAGTGAGTGAGGATATTATTAGTGGCCAATAAAAATATCCTGCATTTTTCTTACACATCGTGATCAGATTAGACGGCAATTCTTCACATGACTTTATGAAACCCAATTTTTTGTGGCTTATATTTTTTGTGCCATTCATACTAATCATAGGTACTGCTACTGACAAATGTTAGCAACTAAACAACATAGCACCGAATAGATTTATTAATAGTTACCTACCTTGATATCCTGTTCGAATTCTAGGCGCCAATCTCAACTTATGTATGACATTCCTTTATCAGATCGCACTTGCTTTCAAACATTTTATTTAGGACGATCAATTGCGAAAGTAGATCAAAAGTTCTGGTCACGTATAACGCGGCAGGTATTTAGTGAAATTTCAAATCAGGCTCATATATCTAGTAGGTTTGTTAATCAATGCGGGCGGATCAACTGTATCAGATTATTTGGTGGCGTGCGAGGCCGCGGCAGGCACGACCGCGCCAGGCTCACCACTCCATCACCTCATAGACAATACGATTGATGAAAACCCTTGAGCACAGGTTGCAACACCAATTCTTTAGCATTTTGGCGCTAAACACAACTTATTAGCTAACCCAGCAATTTGATTAACCTCGCCAGGAGGTAAATGTGTCAACGATAATGCACTTTGACTTATTCATTACACACTCACGCCTGTTCGGTATCGTACCATAGTATGTTAAATGCAAGCTCGTATCATGTTCCTCGAATTCTACCCGGATTTTTAAAGCTTTGAAAGAAAATGTTGTTTGAAAAAACAAACATTTTCACGTAATTTTTCCCGTATAATATTTGCGGCACAGCGAAATCACGCACAGCTGTTCCATTTTTAAAATAGTTTGTTTACCTAGGGATTATGTGGAAATAGTATTCTTCGCTTCACAAATACTAGTATATGTGGAACACACGTTTTCCTACCCTAAAGTATTGTTTTTTTTTCTAAAAGGTTATTCGTTTCGGATTTGTAGTATTTTTATGATTTTACGTAACAAAAATATACACTCAAATATGGTTGGTAACAGACTCCTTTCAGATCAAGGTTTATCATTCACTCAATGTTGATATTTTAATTCACGTGACATTGCTCACGCATACAAATGAGATCAGTCTAGTCTCTAAAGCTAATGATAATGTCTGCATTACTATGAATGCAAATATTAACCGTACAAATAAACGTTAAATGAAATTTCTATTGGTTGTTAGGTCTGCTTCACAGTAATTAACAAATTCCATGCAACAATTACGGTGTTTGACGCCCTGGTAATCATCACTTTTCCGTTCATTCCACTACCTCGCCACGCAAGGAAATAAGGCAATACTCACCTAAAATTTCAATGAACCGTGACCATTACTTTGCATAGCAATAATTTAATCTTGCACAAATATTCTTATGTATTCCTAGGCGTACTGCAAATAAATATTTTCCAAATGGTGTATCAGAGAGGAGGAGGAGAGAGACCTCTGTTTTTCTCTTTCGTGGTCATGTAAAGAGTGAAACGGGTGGCGCGACGGTCGCAAGGTCCCCGAGCGGCGCGGCGCGCGGCTAGAGGCGCAGGCGCAAGCACGCCGCAAGTCTCGCAAGTAAAAGTAACTTTTAACAATACCTTGGCGTCGCTTGCGCGCTGCGTACGTCAGTTTTGCCAACTCCAGCCGCGCGCAACCACATATCGCTCTTTTACTTTTCGGAAATCGAAACCAACGTCAGTGGCAGTTTGTAGACTATAAAAAGTTTTCCGCTACGTGTCGCGTTCAAATATTTTCGGTGCTTCCTATTGGATAATTTGATGTGATTTGCTAAAACTTTCGTGATTATTTTATAACGTTGCAAAAGTTCAATAACGTTAATGATAATTTGAATATTTTGTAGTTGTTGTACTTGCCGGCAATATTGGATGTTACGCTCACTTGAACGTAAGTATTTATTTTATTTGTTTGGTATTTTATTGTAACCTTCTACCTAAGTTTTATCTGTAGTTCCGTTTATTACTTACGAACATTTTTCCTTCAGATTTCTTATTTAATGTATTTGTACACACGTCGTATATTTATATAGTGTCTTGTTGAACGATATTCTTATATATTATTAATGAGGTGATGAAAGTGGTCGTGCGTTTCCCGCCAGTGCCTGCTATGTGGTCACCCGGCCAGTCGGTGAGCGAGTGATTAAATCAACTTGCAATCGGATCATAGAACTGGTTTCACACTTCTTGTAGACACGTGTCGCGTACTTACTTCTGGGACCCCCGATGTATATAGAACAGTTTACAAATAGACATATTTGGATCAAAAAAGTCTTGTGTTCCTGTTAAATTGTTTCCCTCACCTAGAATATCAAAGGCTTACTTTACAAAGCCTACCCGGTAAATCGAGTTTCCACGACACTTCTTGGAAACTGATTGTGGTAACAGGTTCTATATAAATAAGCATTACGTTGTCTATTGATATTTGTTACCTAATAATGTTTGCTCTACCAGTGACAACGGCTTCCAACTTAGATATTCATAAATACGGTTTTCGCATTCATCAGGTTAACATAACTTGCGAATTGACTGCAAGGCATGCAAGGGTTACGTATCAATCAAGATGCATTTGTGTCAACGAATATATCCACATTTTTGCCGTGAAATTATGCATATAATGTTTGTGCAATTTTTAAGCTTATGCTCATTTGTTTACATAAAGCTTAGCTCACATTGGTAGTGTAAATAAAACTTATCTCTAGGTGCGACGCACAAGGCTAAGATTTGACAACGCTTGAAAAATTTAAATTAACTATTCATTGTTCGTTTAAAAACTGGAGATCTTTAGTGTCATCTTCACTTGCCTAGAGTGTTTATGTTGGGCTGAAAATAGCTCTACAATCGGTAACAAGAGTACCTACTCCCAGTTTCTGGAAGCTGTGTTCAATATGATCTGTTTTTAAATAACAATATAGTTAACACGATGAGAGATGTACCTACCCACTAATCAAAGCCAACACCCAATCTACAAGTTGCAGATAATTGAACTTGAAAAACAACTGTAACTCTTTAGTGAGACATTGTTATCAATCCATTAGCTTAAAGATATTGCTATCTGTCAGGACCACAAAACATCGAGGCGGACCCTAATCGCCTAATGCATATTTCGCTCACGAATATCTATAGGTACCTACATGCTCCATTATTTTGCTTTCTCCTACTGATTTGCAATGCAATAGGATACAGTAACGCTACATTTAACTGCGACTCCGTTTTTTGAATTGTTTTCCCTTTATAAATATACAATCGTTCTATTGTAAGATATGAAAGGTTAGCCTTAATTGCTGAAAGAATTTTCTAGATTGTTTTTACCTCTAACATTTCCTTGTTTGGTGCATCCGCATAGATAAATACAGTGATTACCATCGATCAATGTTACTTATAATTGGTGTTCATAGATGGCAATGTCTGCCACTCCGCCGTTTGGCAGTCCAGTCACGTAGCAGAACAAAACATTTAGATTTTATACGCAATCCCCACATTCCTTACTATTTGCATTCACAAGATCCTTCGAAGTCATAAAACAATATTGCTCGCATTTAAACTCTTGCGTTCACGTTCTAAAATGCTAAGTATGTATGAGTCGTTTCATATGAAACATTAAACTGTCGATAAAAGCAAATAGACTTAGATCGATCTTAAGTTATCGACTGGAGCGTTTCGAAAATATTGGAGCTCTAAATATCTTATGAAATTGCATTAACTTCGATGTGAGGAAATTGGTTGTGAACTACCATTCGCAAATTGGACCGGTCGGTTTGGTACTTAATCTGATATCAATGATTCTGTTAATCGTCATAAAGTTAAAAGAGCAATAATAAACTAATTGAAATTAAAGCAATCAATCTAGTCGAGCAGCGGCGACCTCTAAGTTGTGGCGTAACTAATAAATGCGCGCACCCGCGTCCCGCTTCACTGAACACTTTCCACGACCCCAACGCGTACAGAAAGCTTGAAAATATTTTACCTGAAAATTTCAAAAAACAACCTTGGTAACACTATCTGTAATAACTGAAAGCTGGAGCTTTAACAAACGAGTTAAAAAATAATAAATTAGTAACAGCATTTTATTAACTTAGTCAGGTTATAAACAACCATTGTTATTGCATCTAAATACAATACAATATGGTACAACACAATAAATTCTTATACGTAACACGACAATACATCTCTCGTCCAGTAGTAGTGCAATATGTGTTTTCTGTCAGCAACATTGGATAACGAGGTGTTTCGACAGGTGTTTAGCATGCGGCCAACACGCCGACCATTGCCGACCGCTGCCGACCACTGCCGGCCGACCAGCGACCTCGGCCCGGCTCTCTAATGTATCAGACAAGTGATGACTTTGACTCATCCTGGCCTTCACTTTTTTGTAATCATAAATTGCTTTCCGAACTTTTTTGTCTTAAAACAGCGTGGCTAATTTTTTAATTAAAAGTATTTTAATTAAAGACACTCATTAAATTGATAATTTAATTTGCTATTGATGGTTTAATTAATGACAGCGAAAAGTTAATCAAAGTAATCGAAATTTTAACAAGATTTTTTATGTGAAAATACGTGTGTCATCGTCCGGAAAACTTAAATGACTAGAAAAAAAAACTCAGCGTATAATTTTTGACAGTTGACTGCACCAACTCTCTCTGTACCCTCATGTAATTTCTTTGTCACGATCGTGATCCGACATCACAGACATCTTTCTCTTAGCCGAAAAATGAAGATTTGATAGTTCGTGCTTAGTATCGTGAGTCGTGAAGGTCGTCGGGTCGCGGAAGACACCCCGCGCTGCGCCGGCGCTGCGCCCGCGCCGCGTGCCCGCTGACGCAAGCGCACGGTGAAGCAACTGCAACGTTACGTGCAAGTACGTGCCACCGCACTCGGAGACGACCTATTTAACACCACAACCCGTTTCTGAGCAGTGCCGTGATGCAGATGTGAGCCTTGGCCTTTTTATTCAAGCACTGGTTAATTAATGGGACAAAAAATACCTTAAAATATTAAGAAAAAGTGCGTATGAAATACAGTCTCCGTGACGAAACGTGGGAAAAATATAAATAAAATTATTTATTATTTGGTGTCGTCCACTTGCCATTTATTGACATCGTCTAAGAACTTCCTAGTTTTAGTTTCGTCAATATCGAGGAAGTCGTAAAACTCTGGCAGTGTTAAACAACCAAAACTGAATACCATTTGCTAGGTTTATTAGTTAGACTTAACGTGTTCTGGGATCATTAAATTATTTTACATAATTCGTCTGAAAAATAAAACACGTAATCTTATGTAAAAACTAATTTTCTAACTATGCGGTTGATTTCTGTAACGTATTATCAGAACAGATCATAGATCGAGATTGCGTACTAAAACCAGAAATTACAAAGATCCTCTATTAAAGAGTTGCTTCTGCTCGAGAATTGCTGTCCTATTTTTGATGGCACAACACTCAGCCCGAGTGGCTTGCTGTAATTACACTGCAAGAAATGAAACCACGAGGAATTGCTACCTATCTTGTCTCCACTGTCATTTCTAGCAGTAAAAACTATTTGTTATTGTTTTAACATTCCCTCATGCATCAAGGCTTCGGCACACATTCAGTGTATCTGTACCATACAATTACTAGACTAGCTTTCAGGTAAACATTGATTGACGAAATGTTCATCTGTTCGCTGGAGTAGTATTTTTCTACAACATAAATCAATAGGTATTTGACTGGATGTTATTGTGATATAGGAGCAGTAATTAATGGAATTATTGTTATTTGCTATTAATAACGGGCGATAAGTAATCACGGGGCGGCTGCTCACGCGACGGCGGCGGAGATGCGCGGGTCGACGACCCACACCGTGTGTAAATACTCCAGCGGTGACGCCGCACCGCATGCCACCTCCATACACGCCATTGTAATTGAAAACCAATGTCGTTACAAATAAGTCCATTTTAGTTAATCACCACCATTCGCAGAGTTTCGCTTTATTTGCAAACTCGCCGCCTCCTGCGTCGCATGCATAACTTTTACTCTTCGTAACAGTCTAACTTTAGCACCATAGAACCAAAATGGAAAATGGATATAGTTTATTCAATTGTCACTATATGTATTTGTATAGTGGCCATTAAATAAACCAAACCCTTTTTCCGTTCCACGTTTTTAGACGCACAGTAACTTTATATAAATAACTAGTGAAAGTGAACGCTTCGCAATTTTTGCGCCTACATAGTTTTTACGTCACATTTTTTTGCAAATATACGTTGTTAGCCGTGCCCACCCACGAATAAAGAAAGATATCGCGGGGCCTGACCTCTAAGGTTACTGTACTTATGAGTTCTAAAAAGGTTTATCTCTGCTTTTTTTCTTAAATGCCCCGATTTAACAAAACAAGTAACGTTAAAGTGATATCCAATTTCCTAACACGGTGTTGCAAAGTAACTTCAAATGCAAAATTTTTATCTGGCGCGAGTATAAAGCTTACTTATATGGTGTATAGGATGTGCCTTGAGTATTGCACTCTTTGCATACGTCATGCGCCATGATCCGCGCGCACTATAGCAATTGTTGCGCAGGCGCAGGCAGCTAATTGTTCGAGTGTCCGCGTGATAAGTTATCGCCATCGTCGTCAGTCACGACTGCGCTCATTATTACCATCCATAACTTTCTATCATCAACTGCTACAATAATTCCAATTACATTTGCAAACCACCTAATCAATACCATCCGTTTGCAAATAGCTTTCTTGTCAAAAATCTAATAATAGCCCGAACGCACCACCATTACGAGCTAAGTTATAAATAACAACATAATTACGAGTGTCGATAAAGTCGATCGTAGCCGGGGTGATTTACTGCAATAAAACAAATAAATTATCGGCGATATTGTGGGCAAGTGTTCGCAATTGTTGTTGCAAGAGAATGATTAACGTAGACGTATTAGAACGGATATCTTGCTTGACACAACTGTCTGTCGATTGCTGGTTTACCTTTGACCTTGCACGTGCCCCTTTCAAAATAGCACCGCATTCCATACTGTAACGACGCGGTATTCACGCGACCCGCCACAGCTCTATTGTTCCTCCATTTAAACTTTACACATCGGAATTCTTGACATATTTACTCATTCGCCTTCCGCTGCACCTCGCAGCCAATCTCCTGATATTCTCTGCACCTATAAAACCAAACTGCACAATGCATGCAACATTAAAGTGGATCGTAGCGTTGCATTTTGTTGTTAAAACAAGAACGTTTAGGATTACGCAGTTGAAAGTTTTGATAGAGCAAAGCAAATCTTAACTGGCAGGTGAGTGACGTGTCTTGATTCTCTGCGGGGTCCGAAATCAAGTCGAGTGACACTCGAAACTTGAACAAGCCAGTGATAATGTACAATAAACGTCCGTGTCCGTACCGGCTTAGTACAGGTAGGCGTAGCTAAAATGTTATTCAACTTGACGCAATAATAGACTGCCGGATTTAATAGCTGTATCGTGACGGTAAGCTTCCGCCAGGTGTCACAAAAAGTAAAAATTCAGTGGCAAACAGAAGTTGAAAGAAGTCGTGACAAGTTTCTAGTGAAATTCGTAGCAAGCGGCCACACAAACCTGATGACTATTTTTAAAACTTACTGCATTGTCTATGTCATTTAGTCTACAATGTTTTTTTTTTTTCTGAGAGCACTAAACAGGACCCGGGGGACCTGTCCACTCAATTTATTTATTGTTTGCATTTAATGCGAAGAATAACTAATTTTATGTGACTGAATGAATAACTTTTTAAATACTTGACCTTTGTAGAGACGATTCATGTCGACCTTTAAAAATGATGAAGACAAAATAAATAGCTATAGGCAAAATTTGATTGTCGCACAGGTGGATAGTTGTTTCGCAAAACGAGTGAATCGAGCAAAACCCGATTAACCCACTCTTTTGCTCGCTCCAAAAACATATGATGAAATCATTTTAATATAGCAAGATTAAAAATGCACCATCGTATCGCGAGCGCTCTCTGATTGTAATGGCTTCACGGTGTTGGTGCGAAATAATCGAACAATAATGTAACTGTTTATCGAAAAAACTGTAACTTGAACAAAACTGCAATTAGTACATAACAATTTAAGTGAACTACAAGAAGTTTCATAAAAAAAAAACAATGAAATAACAACGATCAAGGCGGTGTGTAGCAAATGTACAGAAAACTGTTGCGTGCCAGCGTAATTGCGCCGAAGCTAGTAATTTACTGATCATGTTTACATTTTGCAACGGATTTTACACAACACCATATCTGAAACGTATACAGTTCCGGTCAACTTTAATAAAGTTAATTGATTAAACCTCCAAGTTGGATCTCCGATGTATTTTGTGATGGTTAGCCAAACGTAGTAACAACAAAAATTTTGAGACAAATTAATCACGACTGCTGTTTCATACGCAAGAAGTTCGAGGAATTTTAATTGCGATTTCACGTTAAGAAATCTTTTTTAGTAACTTTATACAATTTCCTTTGCTTCGACATCATTGGTTATTTTAATGAACCTGTAGCCGTTGTCAATTACATGTTAACTCAATCTTGTGATATTGCGAAAATAGACAGAGACGAATCTCTTCACAAGAAGTAAAATAGCAGTACGTAGATCTTTTCTGTTATTTCAATGTCATCATCATCTCTTGTCCCAATTATTTGGGGACCGCCCATGTGTTCTTTTTCCAGACTTTTCTATTATATCGAGCGCCTTTCAAACCAGAAAGATGAAGATTCTACGATGTGAAGCATTGGATAGACTATGTGAAAGATGGTATGGCTACATTATCTTTCACAGAGTTCATTTATCGTTTCTTCTGTTATCTCAATATATGACTACTTATTCCATTCTTCTTCTTTATCGTGTGGTTAGTGCCTAACCTGGTGTCAGAGTTTTTATGCCGCCCAAGGGCCTCTGACTTGGCTTTACATACCGTCGAGAAATATCTCTCAGGTGTGCTGGTTACCTCACGATGTTTTCCTTCACCGAAGCAAGTGATAATTATTCAATACGCACATGATTCCGAAAAATCAGAGGTGCGTGTCCTGGGTTCGAACTCGAGACCTATGACTTGGCAGTGCAACGGTCACACCACTAGGCTACCACTGCTTACACCATACCATTACTTATTCCATTAATTATCTGATTCCTTATACATGTATCATTCATGTTCAAGCACACGCCCAAGATACTAGAAACTTAATTAATAAAATTCCTTTGCGTGCATAATGCCTGTTAAACACATTTTATTCCTTTAGAGGAGCTATCGACGGCCAATGTTAAGTATTCCATTACAAAGTCTTCTAGGAACTAGTATTTCTTATAAATATTTGTTTTATCTTTTACATAGATATCGTAGAATATCAATTCGCAAATTTCTGAATAATTTGCCGATTATGTTAAATGGACATGGGATCTTTAACTTCATGGCCATGATTCATAAACTTAACTTCAGAAAAGCGATAATTCAGAATCGCTTCAATTCGTAGTTCCTGAAACCAATAATAGAAGACCGGATCAGAAATTGTGAACAAAGCCGAATCAAACGATCTCTTAGACTTGAATCATAATTTATGAGCAACATAAGAATGAACTCATTCTACCACTCATTCATCTTCTTCGGCTCCATCTAATTTAAATAACTCTAAAGTGACGTCAAATGTGACGTCGACTCCAATATTTCAATGAATGAACATCAAAATCGTCTATGGCTTACCTTTCTATTTACATAAAGTACGATATTACTTAGCACATATCAAGCACATTCCATCAACGGACCGCCGACGTTTCGCAAGCCACGCGAAGCATTACAAACTGCCGCATAAGTTGTTAACTTTACGCATTTTGTAACTTCACTAGTCAAAATATTTTCAACTATTACAAATTATGTTTGACATTATCTTAACGTGACCGTGACAATACAGCTGAGGAGACGAGCCGCTGTTTTACCGAGACCTACTTTGTAAACGCGCTAAGTCGCCATTCAAACAATCGAACAAGCTACCGAATCAGTGAATACCAGTGATTGTTATTTTACCAGTGACATTTACCATCATTTACTTGTAAATACATGTTCTTTACGATCTCAAACCATTTACTCTGCATTGTTCATTAGTCACGAAAAGTAAAATAAATCGGCAAAGTTTCCAAGTAATATTCAGGAGAACAAATAGTTAGACGCTTGTAAGGAAACGCTGAAGTTCTGAAACTAGCTGTTCAATTTGTGAAACATGAAAATAACAAATGACAGTGACTGCAGTAGCTTTTGTTACATTTGATATGAAGTACTTGGCTATTGCACAATTATCTAATATCATGTCCTAAGCAGATCCATGTCACAGAACTTAGTAAATGTGAAACCATTAAATATATTAATGATTGGTGTGCCCTTACGAGGTGTCTCTGCGTCGTTAGGTAACCGAAGATGTTCGGTCTCGCTCACAGCTAAATGTCAGCTCCTTTCCCACGGCCAGAATTCTGCGCGCATTGTGTGTCTAGTTCAATAATTAAGTCCGGTATTTACGACAGATGTTCGCGCATACTATGTTAAAAATGGTATGTCATCATAAAGCCTCTTCAATATTTTAAACTTTGTTTCGGTTGAGTCTATTAGTTGACGTCCAAGTTGTCCAAGTGCTCTCTTATTTAATCACTCTATATTGGTTTCTCAATAAATATGAAAGTTCTTTGGAATGTACTTTACACTTAACAAAAACTTTTCTTTCTATGATCCAATATTATAGAGATAAAAAAAAAAACATTTTTCTTTTTTCTTTTGTACCGTCAATTTTCATACACGAAAAACGTTCACGTTCGTTTCATTGGGATTCACACTATACTGTAGCAAGTATTACATAGGTCCACATTACGATTCGTGACATCTTATTAGTGTGTGTGCACTCAGCGTAATGTATTGTTCAATAAAACGATGACGATTAAGCAATGCGTGCAGCGCCTAACGAAGCCGCATTTAAGTGAAAACGGCGCCAACGCCGGTGTAGTAATTCCACCAAAGGAAATTATCGCACCAGGAAAACTGCAAAAATAATGACTGCACATACCGATCGAATAAGCTAACGACAAACTCGATATCCTTATAACCTGTTCGAATACAAAATGAACAAACAATTTTTTATTTTGGCCGTGCCTTGTGTTATTTAGCAGTCGAAAATGCTATTGTTTGATTTTGAAATGCGGAAACTCGATGATTGTAATGCACCTACTGAATTGTGCAAATAATAGCCTTAATCTTGTTTCGTCAAGGTTTGAAGGCTCAACAATGAGGATGAAACGTGCAAATAACATGAATTACGATTCGTTTCGCTAATGGAGTGCACACATACCTAGTGTTAGCAATCGGTAAGCTTGCACATAATCCACTTCAACTACCTTCCAAATCTTCGAACCCAGTGCAAGGTAACCACAAACAATTCGATTTAAGTACTAATGCTAAATCGTATTAGTTAACAAAACATTTCGGAACTTCAAAAACTACGGAACGTGTTTATGACTAAGTTGGCCATCTCTCTCCCGGTCTCCTCATTAACACGATAACATATCAGTAACAAAAATTATATACGATAAATTAAAACAATGTGCCCCAGTTATGTCGAGTGCGTATTAAATTAAATCGAACAATAGTTCATTAGCTACCTTAACACTTTTTGCTATTGTGATTGAGACATGTTTTCTATAGCCGTCTATGGCATGTCTGTGGTACCCCGCGTGGTAAACGAACCGAGATAACTTTCCTAGTGATGTTTGCATATTGTCTATTGCTCACGGTGGGTGAACAATTATTGCAGTCTATGATTGGTTATTATTTGGCAGGCGAGGTCGGGGCGTGAGGCGCGCGACCCCGCGCATGCCTTGAAACTCCGGCTTTTTGTCACCGGACAATAGTCTGGGCACCCAGAAAATAGTCTAGCTTTCGTTTGTCTATCTTTAAGATCAATGATCCTATATACGTGAGATATAAATCTTTTTATTACGACCTCGTTGCCTTGTCTGTACCTGTTACCTATTGACACATTGACAACTTTCACGATATCTTACGCGCCCACTCACTCACAGCCACTCGGTCGCCTAGAAACCAATTTAAAGGATAAAAAGAATAATTTAGTTAGCAACGTTGTATCAAGTTTCGTGCGTGTACGCGGGCGCAGCCGACATTAACCCAACCGGTCGGATGGCATTCGACCAGTTATCAACTTTAACATTCTCAATCACCTTAATGAGATGACCCAACCTCTTTCGCCATCGCCCATTAAGAAAAACCTGATTTCTGCAAATTATTTGTCCCCATAGATATTCTGACTATTTGGCATTTCCCGTGCGCCTGCCAAAAACTCGGCTAAGCAGACCTATTGCGTAAAATGTGTGACCTTTGAAAGGATTTCGTCGTCTCAAACGTCGTTTATTTAAGATAGAATAGTACGACGTCCATTCGTATAGAATATTACCATCTGGTACTCACAAACGGCAGGCATATCTGATTGCCATTGTCCGCTGTCACCGTCAACATTAGAGGTATAATTTATAATGATTCTGAGTTATGTAAAAGTCATCAGATAATAGGCAATAATCAGTGAATAGGTTTGACAGGTTGCGCATTGTAGTCTCGACAAGTGACCCCCATTGAGGCCATAGGTAACGATTCCGTGACCTACAAAGACGTCGTGATTGAACTATAAATTGCTATCAGAAGTCAATTATTGAACTACTGACTAGTAATAAAAATGAAGGCATTAAATTGAACGCTGGCGCACAAAATGCCTTTAAAAGATTGTGATCCCACCTACTTACCTATGCAAATTAAACTAATTACATATCCTTCTAAGTTCGAAACCTTTAATGCAAAAATTGCTTGAAATGGAAAATGAAGATAAAAAAACGAACTTATTACTGGTTGCCTAAAACCAACCCCGGACTTCAGACGCTGTATCCACTGGCAAGCGTAGTGCCACCAGAAGTTCGCAGAGCCGTGGCAAGGTCCAGAGAACGAGCCAAAATGGTTTCCGACGCTGGACACCCTAAACATAACAACATCCTCGTACCGCAAAGGCTGAAAAGCCGTAAAAGCTTTTTAAAGTGTGTGTCCCCGCTCGCTGGCGAACGCTCTAAGGAAAGACTGAAGCTGTGGCCTTTTGTGTCACTTACTGAAAATCTCCCATCTGGACACGAGTTCCCATAGCCGACCTGAAGCTGTCTAAATAGACTCCGAACACAGGTTGGCCGAAGCAAGGAAAACCTGTTCAGGTAGAGATTCATAGATGACTCTGCTCTGGAGTGTAAATGTGGCGCTTCCCCACAAAAGATGGGACACTTGATATCGTATCCTGCCTGTCCTGTTGTTTGCACATCACAGGAGCTGATGGACGCTACTGAAAATGCCAAACTCGTCGCCAAATTTTGGGCTGACTCAATTTGAATTGTCATCGACACGCTAAGAAGAAGCTAACTTATTTTTTCAAGCTTCCAAAAAACCTATAAACAAAAGCTAGTAAGTAACAAGCAAAGCAACATTACGATCAATTATTATTTGTCTACTTTATTAAAAGTTAATGGTAATTACACGGAACATCGGCGTAGCAACTCGTAGCACCGTAGCGTCACCGGCACGACTTGACCCGTGATTATCGATTCAAATCCAAACCTATCGATTTCTCGTTGCATTCCAACATCGATTTATAATCATCGATGCATTCCAATGTTTACATTTAATTGACATTTAAATCAGAAACACCAGCCACGGGTGACTCTGATTAAAATGACATTCAAGTCATTCGTCCAATAGATACATACTCGTACATCACTACCTACCCATATACATCATATTTAATTGAACTATTTACTAACCTACATCAATTTTAATTTTATTTTTAAATGCGTCCGAGTCATTCTATCATGATAAATTTTATCATGATTGGTTGGATTAATGTCTTGGTAATAAATATTCATGTAATTATGTGGAGCAGCATTTACATTCACTAATGAAAACATAAATGCCAAAAATGAGCCAACAAATAAAAACAGGCAAAGCCAAACATCATTGAAAACCTGGTCTAGTATTCCTTTTCTCGAATGATTGAAACAGAGCACTGGTAAGGACAACAAACGAATAAAACAAACAATCAAAAAACAAACACATAAAAATCGTATGTTAAATATTGTTTAAAAATTTGTTGTCCAAATATGTACTTAGTATTAGAACACATCGCCTGTGATACAGGTTTATCCTAGTACAGGCATCTAACTCTGTTTTACCTACATTATTTCTAAGACTTATGTTGTATTGTAAAAAAATTAACTTTGAATAAATTGAATTGAATTGAATTGAATTGAAAACAACCTCTGTATACAGTCCTGCACCCTGTATATCTGACGATGCTTTGCGCTCGTGCCCTGTACAGATGACGATAAAGAGACATTTTTTGTCTAGTCCAGTATTATTGACATATTGGCAACCTTCTCTCGCGTGGACATGAGTTATACGATAATCGCTCCTGTGGCGAAAAGATTTCCCATTCAATAAGGTTATTAGAGGGACTGACTGCCCAGAGAGCGCCGGACGTAATAAAATATCGTATCTTACAGTGTTTCTCTATGCGCACCCAACTTTGGAGGTAATAACGGACATATTACCAACAGCTTATGTTTAGCCGTACAGGAACAAAAGCACTCAAAATGTCAACTTTTAGATTTCTTTATATATTTGTTACTGGATGCCGTTGTACCATTTAGACCGACTTCTACATCCCATGGTTTAAGGGCATAGCATTAAGAAAAATTGTCGACTTCTATGAACATACATACAAGGTTGTAATCACTACTTCTGCGAATAAATCGGACTTGAGAAGTAAACCTCTACCCCTTCTTTTAATCAAGCCCCTCCCCTAACAATCACAAAGTCCGAGAGTTATTCAGCTTACCTACGGAAACCCTATCAGCTGGAATTTATTAAATAAAGGGTCTGAAAAGCACTATGATCAAAATAAAGAGATGACAATCTGTTTTTATGTACGATACATACTTATGTTGCACGTAAGATCGCCATGCAGAAACTTTTGTCTGACAGTCATAAAATAAAACAACATCCGTTTCGCGAAATTCCTCATAGTCCGTAAATGCATCGCTTATATTATTATCCTCTTGGTAAAAAACAAAAGGAAATGAAAGGTGTTTACGTCATTATTAAATTTTCAAATGATTAAAACTTGTTTTGCGGTGCAACTTTTATTCATTTTCCGACATTTCGTTCACTGCGGCTCACCGGCGCAGGGTGACTGCCCCGTAGAAGTAGTTTCCCTTCAATACAACTTTTGATACCTTTATTTATAAAAACAAATGCCCGACCCTGGTCCATGCGCACATTGTAAAGCCAATTCGATTTTACGGTTTTCCAATACTAGAGTATCGATAAAATTAACAAAGATTTAAAATGTTCCAACCATTTTTGGTTGCAGCTTCTCTATTGCTTTGTGTGTTATCATTATCATACTATTTGAATTTTAAATTTTCATAAATTCTGCACAATTATATCAATATGTATTTATGATTTTTACTGAAAATCTGCACAAATCTCACAGGATCTTCTTGGGCAGTATTATACTGAGAGCTTATCAACACTTCTAGATCGTTGTAGCAACAAATGTACAAGTTTTTCTATCAAGAAACTAGAATAAAACTGAAACTAAGATTTCAGTTTTATTCTATTTATGTCACCCTGAATCGTCTGTTTTAATCCGAAATCTGAAACACCATTTTCTGGTTCCTACGTGTTAAGTTGAATGAATATTTTCAGACTACCTGAAAGCACGCTCTGTGTAATCTCTTCTGTTTTATAATCAGTCCCACGGTGATGAGGATCGTGATTCGTGACGCATCCAATTGGTTTCTTGTAGCCTAGCCGTCCTAACTATGATGGGGTCGGCTCCCAGTCTAACCAGCTGCAACTTAATAGCATTATTTTACATGCAGCGACAGCCTATCTGACCTCCACAACACAGTTACTCGATTATACGATATATAATCTGAAGTACGTATCTATTAATTTACGTAGTACATTCTGTTCCAGGACATGATTCGCCGGGAGTATCGGTGTCGCGCGGTCGTACTATGACGTGAAGACCACCATCATGCGGGCGGGCTCTCGAGTGGCCTCCGACTAGCCACACGGCCTCATTGCGCTTTGTGTTATACTGAGGTAAGCAACACTACATTTTTTTATTCTTCTTTTTGTATTGACGGTACATCTAAACTATAATGTAAGTTCCGAGTATGGGGTCATGTCTATTTCGACGTCAGAGGTGTTCTTCTGACACACATTAACGTGCATATGGTAGGCTCAAAGGCCGTTTCGTGGTTTCTTTTAATTTTTTTTTTCATGTTTTATTGGAGGCGTTGAAAAAATGAATATTATTGGCAAGCCCAATAAGCCTAATTCCCAAACAAAGTTCAAATCCTCACTATCGGCATCAGCGCCCCCGAAAACCACGAAAACGGCAACTTGAATTTTCATTTGGCCATAACCTTACCCATCAACATCGGCAAGTTCCTTACTAATGTATTACATCGGCTTGTGGCTATTTGAAATAGGCTCAGAACGCGTTCTGGCATTTCCTCATTGCCAGAATGCGTTGTGGTCGAAAATTAAAACAGCCACAACCCGAATTTCGCTTTGTGGGCGTTTTGAATTTGCCATTTCGCGATGTGGACGGTTTTTTCGCTCAATGAGCGTTTTCGTCCATTGAGCCTAACACATATTTGCGTGCTTTGTACCCGTAGACAACAGTTGGCGATTACTGTGAATTAACTCGACCAGGGTAGTCACAGTATACCGTTCGTACTTGCCTGATATTTGACAAGTATAAACACTTAAGTATTTATTAGTTTCATACTTCTGCTCTTCAATGTATGCAGTTCCTTTTATACCGTGGGGCAAGCGTACTTACATTCAACGGCTCGTCTCTACGTTAGTGAGAGGTTCATTGTAGAAGTAATTTCTATCCACATAATAACAGCTTGCTCTCAAGTTCTCGTGGACTAGCCACACGGCCTCATTGCGCTTTTTGTCCCACAGAGCTGAGTCAACCACATCTATCCACCTATCAAATAGAAATGAGGCTAGGATTATGAAAGTCACATGTTATTGGTTTTGTTCGCTGAGAGCCGGGGCATTGTTATAATAGCAACACGCAATTAATATGTCAGTATCCGTCTAAGTTTACAAGCAAGTATTTTAGATATAGTGCTTTGATTCTGGCAACAACTTGCTAACTAATTACGCCATACTTATACCGTCAGTCAACAAATAAGAACACACCCGCCCATTTGTTTTAGCAAGGTACCTATATTGACAAACCACAGTCGTTCAAAGCAGCATTGTAAACAAACTGTTCTAGGTGAGCAGACATTGCGACAAACTTCACACAGACGGTTTAATGAGTGGCTCGATGAAACATTACGTTGACGCGACGCGACGCTGCAACTAGGATTTCCGGGACGATTCATGCTGTCATCTTAAGTCGCAAACAAAATGTTCTGCCCCCATTTTGTCAAGAGAAACTCTAATACGTTAGTGTGCCAAGGCCACCCAACAAATTGATATTACATCTAGAGAGAGTTTGCCGCACCGAACTGCGCTTACAAATTCGCAGTTTGTCACGTTTTTTATGCGACTGCAGCGCTCACCGATATCAAGTATTTCTTACGAGTGGACGCTTTTAACCGATTCATTATAGCAGTTTCAAAATATGTTTCAGGCGAAGCAGGAAATAATAATACTGAAACTGCAATAGTGTCCGACATCTAATTGCATTGAAATCGAATAGGTATTACGAGTGAATAGCTCAGTTGCAAGTTGATAGGTCAACGAGCCGGTCGCGCCGTCGCCGATCTAAAATTAGCTCCATTTACTAATGTCTTGAGATAAGAACCATTCCATTGTAAATGGTCTGCAAAGCGAGCGTCCGTCATGTGGGCAATTAATTAAAGCGGAGTCATTGCACGCGTTCGCAGACGCCATGATACCCCGCAAAGCTGCACCACAAACAGGCGGCCTCACTTCCACTCACAGAGAATTGAATCGCTACGGACAAATGACAACACAACGCGTAACGTTTTGTTATAATATATTATAAAACCGTATTCAATACAATATTACATTATTATGCTATGAAGCTGCTCATTGACCCCTTTACGTGTCACGTATTAAGCACACATTGGAAATAGAATATCCACTTAATAGGCTTCTTACTGCTAACAAACTACAGCTTGTTATGAGCTTAATTGCTTAGCTTTTTAGTATACAACAAAATATAGATAATACATGATGTAAGACACGACTGTTGGTAATTACTTGAACTGTTCTATCGCTACAGTATCTGAGTAAGCTGCAATGGTAGATAGATAATGCGCTTACTACAAAACCAACCTCTAGCTATATCGATTTTAAATGATTTTCGTTCTCAGCAACAGTGTTACTCACTTCAGATTTAACATTTTGTAACCGCCTCACAGTTACGCTTCGCTTGAACTTATTAAATGTTCATACAACTTTACAAAACAATAATTCTATTCTATTGCAAGTGATTGCGATATTATTACGATCGATACTCATCAAAGTCATCAATCATGGTTGGTGCTGTACGAATGATCGCTAATGACTTTCGCGAATGGTAACATCAGACGTTCAAAACCATATTGTCTCGACCTAGTTTACAGTCAGAACATAATGTTTGTAAAATAGTGGCGCCGTCGTCGCAGGAGTCCGTAATACGATTGTCAATTTGTTCCGCTTCCAGAACCGACGCGCTCGTCTAAAACCACACCGTGATCGTTTCAAAAGTCGTTATGACAAACTCTGCTTCAAATAGAAACTATGTTTTTTACTTCTAACTCCGACCAACGCCGTCAAACAAACATTCAGGTAACAACATCAGGTACTAAACTTTCACAACACTATCCGAAATAGTTATTTCCTACTCTATTAATAAATTATCACCAAAAGAGCAACTTGCGTAAATTTATTACCGTTTTTGAACGTATATTAAAAATGTTTTGAATGAAAGTGGACACTAAAATTAAATGTAACGAAAATGCACAATGTAATTAAATTTGGTTTACCGCCTAGTACATGGCCGAAGTCAGCACAATTAAGTTGAGATCATAAATAAAATGGAATTGTTTATCGTAAAAATTATCTTAGTTCATGTCCGGCTAAGTTGTTTAACTTAGCACCTGTCGCATAACCAGATTTTGCTGTAGGTAATTAGCACAAGGATTTCGGCTCACTAACACACTTACCTTAGTGCTTTCACTGTACACTGAAAGTGCGGATAACCGACTTTTTGCGACGTGACCGTTTAAATGAATCTGGATCAACCACTACACGGCAGTCTCAATCGATCAATCAAATGCGCATTTATATCTATTATTACACATTTGCAATTTTAAAGGCGTCTTTTTAGTAAGTATCTGCCAAGATCTGCTCTAATCTACTTTCCCGATAATATGCTTTTCATTTGGAGTGACCGCCCGTCAATTAATTTTCATGGCCATGGACAGACACTCATATGTCGACTCTCTTGCGAAAGCAGAAGGTCTAATCACTATGCTTATGAAAACCAACATCGTTAGTGTTCTGTACAAGTTCGAGCAAATAAACCGTAATTGGAACATAAATATAACTTTACGTATGTATATTACGTGTGGCAACAGCGAAACAAAGTGTAAACAATCATTCTTTGTAAGGACAAAAAACGTAGGATTTTCTTTCTATTTATGTGGTTCAACTACGTTTTTATGTTTTATTTTTATTTACGAAACATTCGCTTGCTATATTGACTTAATTTTATGATGTTAAATATAAAAGAAATGATTATACTGGGCGAAAGGAACACCGTACCAAAAACGAAAACCACATACTCAGTACATCATTCTGAAATACCTCACATAGAAAATTTTTATGGTTATTAAAAAAAATTAGCTGTTTCCTACAAAAGTGCAATACCTTCGTCAAAATGTATGTGTGTGTATGTACGGTGTCCCTTCCAGCCCGTATATTTCGTTACCATATCGCTGTCATACAAACTCTACTTCTACCAAAAGTAGACTTTCTAGCTTAATATAAGAAAATTTTTGCCCATAAGATAGTAATAGGTACCATAAACATATATAGGGTGGTGGTAAAAAGCCCTGACCGTCGTAGAGTTCTCATAATCAGCAGTTTATGGTGAAGTGGTGAAAAATTTTCAAAAAATAAATTATTTTCGATTTCTCCAAAACTACCCAGTTTGGACCCCAAGTTATCTGGATCAAAAATGTTGCAAATTAGGTCCCATTTCAAGCAATGCAACTACCAGTCAACCAGCCTGTATATGTATATTGCTAAAATAGCATAATCTATTTATACCTCTTGTTCATTTAAGACATTTTACGTTTTGGTTGGCAACGCATCAACAAACACCAAGACACAACGTCGTAGAATTATTTACCAACCTGTTACATGCAAAATATGATAAATAAAACATTTTCCTATTACACAATCGTTTATTAATGTACGCAGTGGTACTTAAGGTGCATTGGTTTAGTCTGAATGCATTATTGAACTATCAGTAAGGAAAATAACTGCATTCAATAACAAGTTGCATCGAGATCACTTAACAAAAATACTTACAGCAACATTTCGGTCGTATGTGGTGTTTATATTACGGACGTTACACATTAGTAATATTATTTTGACATCACACTCACACTAAAGGTGAAAGCCTGAACAAGTCCCTAATCAGTGAATTCATGTCACAGAAGTTAGTACGACCGCGTGACGTAAACGTAGTGTAAATTCGAACGATTTTAGTGTTAAAAACTCGTTTCGCACATACAATTTTCTTAGTCTTAAGACTTTATTCACATCTGTGGGAGATACTTACATATTATCAAACTCTGTTTTAAGCTTTGACGGTTTGAAACTAAGCTTACATTATATACCATACTTATACTTATTTACAACTTGGTCGACACTTCACGTGACCAGAGGGCTGGCATTTTTTTTGGCCAAAGAATTAGCATTGCCATCCAACGTAGCAATGCTGCCAGCCTTCTGGGCACTTTTCCTGTTGACAGCGATGTGGACGAATTTTTTGACGCCCCGTAATTGTACATAGTTTTATTCTTATTTTAGATCTAATATAAATTTGTAAATAAGGTAAATACTTACGGTTACTTACGGGGGCGGGGATTTCGTGAGCTCACAATAATTATTGATAATCAAGGAAGATATCTCATAAGTGACAGTGTAAGCCTTGATACTTATTAAATATATATACACTTGTCGCTTACCAAAATGCTAGAGATTTAGGATTATGCTGTGTTTTGATTCAGAAATTGTATAACGTCGCAGTCTTGCTAGGCACTCTGATCTTCATGTTAGATGTGACTGGTTGTCTGAGATAACAATAGTCAATCAAATCACTACACATGAGCTTGAACAACAATTAAATTGATTTGACTTTCAAAAGCCGGCTTGGATACGAAGGGTTGTAGGTAATTTTACGGATTCATTTCTACGTAAGGTAGTAGGGGTTGATGTAATGCCATAACGAGACATTACTATGTTATGTACATCTGTTATTGCCCTAAATACATACATACGTCGTCGTATCTCTTCAGAGTTCTAAAAATATTTTTGGAAGCTATAATTTATGATGATTTTATGTTACGAGGTAAATAGCCGCAAGTCCACAAAATCTGATTGAAGTTAAAATAATTAAAATTGGGTTTATTAAGTAATAATATCGTCTAATAATAATATCAAATACTGCTGAGTTTGTTCCAATAGCTTTAACCCAACTCTGTCAAAATCGCATTCAAAGTTTTTCAATCCGCGTATTTTTGCCACTCCTGTAAAATTTGTGTTTTGGCGCATAATGCTGTTTACCTCTGAAGTTCAGATTGTATGTTACTACCCTAGATACATACTTCGTAACTCTCTCTCTCTTCCGAGTTACAATTTTTTTTTTATTTCGATGCCATAATGTTCATTACATATTTATTAATGTGAACCACTGCTGCATGATTCACGTACTGCCTAATGTCGTGATATTATTCTAATGTTAGCATGTTCTTTTAATTTTGTCTGTCCATTATAATTTTAAATTTGTTAAATATTAATGTATAATTTTAATTGTAATGTAATTTTAATTCTTTAATCTGATTAATATTTTTAAATTGTTATGATCCATAGCTGATTGAAATAAATAAATAAATAACAAATAAAAATAAATAAAAATTATAACCTGGGGGCTAAGACAAAGTGACATTCTGTCAGTGATAATTATAACGGAAAAGTAAAAAATGTATGGGATTGACGGATTAGCAGCTACTAAAAAGTTATAGTTAATGCTGTTGAAAATCGATGCAAAAACACGAAATGTTTTCGAAGTGATTGCCACGATTCCTTCAGTTGCACTTTTGAAAACCCATAAAGCTAAAGCTCCGGTAATCCCAAACAACATCCATTAGTACAAAGGGAACAAACAGTAATGTAGCGCGTTGTTCAACAAACGCCACGATACGTTGCTGCGTTGTTCAAACGCTTAGGTGTGAGTAGTGATTGACAGCCAACCAAACACTGCGAGTGGCGCCGACCTTGTGTACTCGATTGTACCCGCGGCTACCGGAACTCACATACCGATACAGCACCGCTGTCCTTAATATTACACTATTAAATCTATGTGGACAAAGCACGTGTATTATACACGTAGTAAGTTGTTCCCGAGAATCATAGAACTTCTCCCTACGTACGTTTACGTTCGGTAAGGTACAGGTTTATTCATAAACGCTACTTTAGGTTAAATAATGATTAGTGACTGATTATTGATTGACCATACATTTTTCGATGTTTAAAAATAGCTCTTATCTTTAACCAGCATTTATGAATATCCCCAGAAAGGATAAAGAATCGAGGCGTAGATCTAACAAGTGTGTCAAACGTAGACGTTGTAGCTGCAAAGACGTTGCGAAGAAAATGCGTAAACTCCGCGTATGCGAAGCGTAGACAATGTGTAGACGTCACAACGGCGCCGCGTGGGCTACGCGTACGCGCCGTGTAAACGCAACGTAGAGTGATGAGTATTCATATCTTCACGGCTATTCAATATAGTGTTGCAGTTTACTAAGACTGGAAAGTCTATTTTAAACGGAGGACGCTTACTGAGGGTTAATGAGATAATAAATTCTACATGAACCTTCTTCGCACTAAAGGCTTATGAAATGAACTTTTAATAACTGTTTCGAAAAAGTGGGAGTTCAATTAAATTGAAATATTTCCTAATATTCAACTTTGTTTCGCGATCCGAATCTTTTTGGAAGAATTGTTGCATTATTACACTTTCCAATAACCTTGAAGTCTAAAATGTTAATTTCATGCTGTGCCCATAAAATGTGGCTACAACACGTTGATTTGTTAGAGACCTTATTGAGATCAAAAACTAAAAGCTTACAACATTACTATCTAGTTTTTATCTAGAAACCTTGCTGCATCATAACACTGCAGCAAAACCCGTTCACTCAGACTGGCTCTTAAGTACACGATAAAAAAAAATCTAGACACAGCGTAGGTCAAACGGAGACCCAACAGCTATTATCTACCTGTCATCAGAAGAATATAATGAAAAAAGAATTATATTTGGGAGCGTGAATAATTAGCAAAGATTTTACTTGAAATGTATTCGTTTAGAAGATGAAGGCATTTAGTTAAAGGTCTGTTGACTATGCCGCGACCGGAGAAGTGTAACGAAATGTCAAGGGCGAAGCCGACGACCGAGCACTGTTTGTTGTACTGAAGAAATGATCGTTTACCTAATATATTTAATTAATGCCTGTTATGAGAAATATTGATTAATATATTTTCCTTTATTAATGGCCGTGTTATGGGTTTATTTTATTGTTTTATAACAAGAAATGTTTCCGATCCTTGGATAAAAAAGCAACGGCAATCTAATTTAATCATGACATTCTTAAATACTTCATTGTGTATGATCGCATCCATTTCATCCGTCTATCACTTAGTTACTTAGAGAGAGTCAATTTCACTTAATTTTCGTCTCAAATTATTCACGCTTTTCGTTCCGCAGCCGTATATTTCATATCCATTAAAATGATCCCGACGTAAATATTAAAGAGCCTTGTACCATAAACCCTTATGAGGCTGTGAAGTGGGTTGTGTTGTGATAACCGGCTGCGACTACCAAGTGACGTCACACACACTTAAGTTAAAATTATCACCACGCGAGCCCTAACGACTACCTAATTACCATCATAGCTGCAAGTCGCGACACGAGACATAATCGATCACTAAACTACGGTTCAAATATCAGGGCCAATGTCAATCTAGGCAGTGTCGAGTGGAAGTTTAACTTAACAGTATTATAACTATGTTATTTCGTTTAAAACTACGTTGTTGTGAGAGAAACGTTTTGTTTTTTTTTCTTATCCGTTCACAATGAAAGTAAAAGTGGCTTTGTCTTGCTTATGTAGAGTTGCGGTATCCGAACAGATCTAGTAGTGCAAATACTTTAAAAAATCTCTTTTCACTTGTTTAAAAACAAAAAGTCACGTCAACTTATTTGTAAGTAACAAATATAGGGTAATACTAATCATAAATAACCTAGAGCGACATGAGTATATTGCAGGAATCACACAAACATTTCAGGAATTTATGGCTTACACAGATATCGATACATGATACTCGTGTGATAGTTCCCTATCGTTACGCCACCCTAAAAGGAATGTTACTCAATTCTAAGATGTATCATTATTACCGACAGAACATGTTATTATTGTTTTAATGACTGGCTGTGTTGCTCTATAATTATTAGACCTCTACGCATATTTACAATGCGATGTACTATTTCACAACCGATATCTGCACTTGTATCGGATATTGTGAGCTGCTAATTAAATAACAATCATTTTATCAGAATTTCTATTGAAAGATGTGGCAACATTGGCAACGATTCGTTGCGAGCACATACCAGTGGTAGTTGGTACGTGAATACAAATTTTGATACAATTTTACGTAATTGACGCGTTCCATGTAAACGGGCGGCGAGTAAAAGCGGGTTGAGTGCGTTGTTTGTTGCGCAACGCTGCGCCCGCGACGCCGTCACGCGCCCGCCACGACGCCCTGCAGCTGCGGACGTGCCGGCAGATTAGTCTTCGGTGTTTGAAGCCCACTGCTGGGCCGGGCCTCACCCAAAACTGTAATTAATGGCCGGTAAACAGCCAAATAACGGCATTTCATGTTCCCAATGTTTGGCATGGGTTTCAATCAATAATGTAGTTAACAGGCATAGCCATCCTCACAATCTATGATTTTGAAGACAAAGTCAACAGTAACTAGGTAGAGAATGAAAAGAAAATTCGTGACCACAGAGAAGTACCTGGCGTCTTTAACGTACCGCACTATACTAGATTACCGTATGATCCTCGTGAATCCGTAGGATCAAACCACACACGAGTGAAGATAAAGCTCGGGAAACCTAGATTTTGTGCGCTATCCTTTGTGAATTCTATCTCCTCGAGAACCACATCTCTTTAAAATATTTGTCATGTGTGTTACCTCAAACCTTAAAATATTCCTTACTTGTGTTGATAACTTATCTCGAGGAGCTCGTGGCTTAAATAATAACAGCCGCAAGGGTCCATCTCCAAAGGTATCATCACCTTGCCCAAGTTTGTCCTTGGATGGGTGACCATCATTACAAACCTGAGTTTCCTCCTAGCGTCGGGAAGCACGTTAAGCCGTTGGCTGTCACTTGTAGACTGCTTCTGACTACTCGTATCCCAGTCTGACAACCAGTCTTACCAAGACCTATCGTATTACCCAGATACTGGGTTGTGGAGGTCAGATTGGCAATGATTGGACTGGAAGCCGACCCCAACATATTTTGGGAAAAAACTAGGCAGATGTATATCTTATCTATTTGAAGCTAATCATTTCGTGTCTTGGCCGTATTTTTAACCATAAAATTACAAAGTAAATTAACAAACATCAGATTTTTAAATTAACACTTACCATTGTACATAGATTAGCGTGTACTTGAGTAATCTTCATCTTCACACTTGACGGGCCCATCCATCTACACATAGACAATTTATCTGTCAATCTACGCGCATATACATGATGTAAAACGGCCTTGAAGGTTACAATAAGACATAGAATACTGTGCCCTTGGAAAGCCGCAGTGATTTGCAGTCGATGCGCGCGTACGCACAGCACCACCCACTACTTCGAACCCCGCATCCTATGAATGAATCATAGGAATTCCATTGATGTACACATGGAAGCGCTTTATTTCACGATTCAAGTTTTATTGTCATTTTATGGGTAGTACAGCTGAAGGTTTATTCGATGTAGGCTTTTCGCCGCTTCAGTACACTTCATGTGGTTGTGGCCGCTTGAATAATTACTTAGTGAAAGTGGTTGTTTATTGATGGATATAAAGCTAAGTCACAGGATTTTATGGTGTGAATTGTTGGATTTAGATTTCTCAATTTTATTGAGTCCTCGTGGTACATTATCAAATGTGAAATTCAGCTTCAAGCGCCAATCTATATTATATAAAGTAAGAAACTGACTGGCTGACTGATTCACTGAGTGATCGACCAACGCACAGCGTCTAGAAGCATGAAATTTTCAGAAACGTTCCTTAGATGACGTAAGTGTGCACTAAGAACGGATTTTTAAAAACTGGGGGTTGAAAGTTTGTATAAAACTTCTTCCACGCGAACGAAATCGCAGGCAACAGCTAGTGTAAGTATGTGGCGCATGAAACATATTAGATCAAACCATTCTGCATGCCGTTTTCGTTGCTGTTATTGGTTTTAAAACTATTGGTGTTGTTACACAAGCAAACAAACAGCCCATGTGTTTAAAATGCAGGTAACTTATTTAATTTAATCCAAGTTCAATTTCACTTTGTCAAAGTTTTTCACATTTCGCTCTCCAAACGGAGCAAGCGAGTTTTTCCAGACGTAAATGGCCTTTACATATCGAACTGACTACAATTACTGCGTTAATAAGAAGCAAATGAATGGTTACGACCAGGAACCAAACAATATAATTATAAGCCTATATTTGTTCGTGTTTACAATTAGAAACCGAATTTGAAATAACAATGAGAGTGATTACACTGTCTGTCTTCCACACGTATGTTTGTTGTGTCTATGTTCTCAAGTGGATGATGATTTCGATTGATGCTCTGCTTTCTCCATTGTTTGTGTGACGCCGCCAAACAAGCCACGCCCCACATAATTATCGTCACACATTGTCTCTTGAGATTTGAAAAACCGACAGTACCACCGATGTTATAAATTAGCTAAATAACGCTACAATACAAACGGGAAGAATGCCCGGACTTGGACATTTTCTGAACAATTTTATAGTTTTCCGATGTAATAGGATCATAATTTCCCTTTAATTTGAACACTTTCCGCTTTTCTTACGCACATTTTATGCCATTATTGCTTTCCATTACACGTTTCCTGTTTGCCAAATGTGTTTGCCAAAAACATAACTAGCGGGTCCTACCTAAAACGACATCCTTTAAGTGAGGAAACTCTTGTAATGTGATACCCATCTTCAACTGCCATTTAACTTGCAACGAAATGAGGGAGATCTATCATGAGTCAGATACTTACAGCAATGTTTTGTTTCCCTTTCATGTGTGCACTCATTCACGTTTTGGTTGCATGCGAGGATGGCAATGCGAGGCATGTTGTAGCAATTTGCGCGTCATCCCTTGTCGATGAGATCGTGTGCGCTCTCACCGCGCGCGGAAGTCGTGGTGGGTCTGCCATCACGTAGCGTGCGCGCGCTGTTTGCTCGCCCGTGAAGTTTCCTACAGCACAAATTGTACAACATTAATTATATCATATTACGTCTTTTTATTGCATTCTAAGTTTTTGTACGTGCGCGACAGTCGCGTTCTGTCGATGATATGTTTTTCTTTTTATTTCAGTGAAGCATGAAACGGTGCTGGCTTGTCATAATTATAGTGCGTGTGCTTTAGCTTTGTAACACACGCGAACAAAGGTTATAATAATTACAATGACCTAAAAAACTCTCTGAGCCCTGTTAATTTACCTATGTGTTTTCCTCAATTACGGTTATAATTTGCGTGAATCTGTTAGAAGTTACGCAAAGCGACAGTCAGCAGTGTAGGTGTGTACACGAATTTCTTACATACACAGATCGACATGAAATGATAACTATATAGATTTATTAAGAAATTTTGCGGGACATAGGTGACCTCTCTTTCCACAACTAATAAATTAATTTAATGTACAAAGTTATTGCTTATAAGATACTGACGACTTAACCTGTCAGCTGAATATCAAACAAGTAAATTATGGCGCTAGATACATGATAAAATGTTGTTCAACAGATATTTGTTGTCTGCGGTTGTGATCTAATAAACTGTCTAAATTATAACTTAAGACCTCGCCAGGCCAATGTTCTTAGGTTACCTGAAGGGCGTTAAACCTATTACATTTCGATCGTTTTATATCACATTTACCGTATCATTTTAATTAAATAATCTCGTATCAAGTATGTTAATTTCTGCATACAAAATTTTGTTAGGAAAAAGGATATTAAATCATATATCAACATTTATCTAATTTGAAACACAAATTGACAACTGTTCGACCTATTTACAAAAGCGCAATCACTACATAGTATAAAACAAAGTCGCTTCCCGCTGTCTGTCTGTCTGTCCCTATGTATGCTTAGATCTTTAAAACTACGCAACGGATTTTGATGCGGCTTTTAATAGATAGAGTGATTCAAGAGGAAGGTTTTTATGTAAAATACATGCATATTATAGTAGAGAAAACATTAGTATCTACATTGCACCCGTGCGAAGCCGGGGCGGGTCGCTAGTAAATGATATTTAACAAGTACATATGTACGTAAACCGAAGGCAAGTGGCTGACTCGTAAATAAAAAAGATTAGCGTATGGCCACGAAACAAAAGGTCATGGGAACGATTTCCGCTGAGGAGAACATCATGCGGAGGAATGAATGACAAAACTTTTAATTACTACCTAGTGTAGTTATAAATCTGCCTCGGTATGCAGTCATAGATTGTAACTAATTCACAAATAACTGCCAGGGCTTTATTTCACTAGTGTTGCAAAACTTAATTAATAATTCATTGACAACACACCGAAAAAAATTGAAAATCTAATGCTAACTTAATTTGAATGTGTATTTCTGAAATATCCATCGGTATAAAAAATATGAGACTTTCTATGTTACATTCATGTGTTCACTTCACACATATGTCATACGGACTTATACGGAGTTTTTAGAAAACAGTCGATAGCTATTGAGATTTACGACTTCTGTGTACACTTGTGTATATGTGTATACTTAGTACTAAATCCCAGACAAGAAAATGAAAAAACTGAGAACGAGAGACAACGATTTTAAGAACATAAGAAGGATATTGAGCTAACACAATATACGTAATATGAAAGCAGCCACAAAAAACAACCAACAAATACTTTAGTGCTCCTCTTACCGCTTTGTACACCAGAACTTACAACGATGCAAAAATTGTTTTATAGAAATAGAGCAATAAAACAACAATCCTTGGGATGAAACTTGAACAAACCCGACGAAGGAAAACGCAAGTTACGTAAGAACCGCGGTCTTCTCTCCTCATGTTATGACGAAAACCAAGAAAATTTCTATGATTCCACCTAATTATAGTGATTTCGAGAATTTATAAAATATACAGTGACAGCTGTACAGTAGTCAGTAGGTTACTAGACACTATTCATCTTAAATTAGGCAACATTCTTTATAATAATCCTTCGCTGGATTTACGTTGCTGATAGGTATAATTCATTTGGCAGATTACATCAAAGAAATAACACTCTATTAACATTTAAAGACGATGTTAATCAACATGTTTGTTGTTAAAATAAATGAGAATAAGGCTTAGAAGTCGCCACGCCATCTACGTGCCATAAATCTGGGACAGATAAAAATATCGTTAACCATAAAAGGTGTGACATAATGAAGACCTGTCGCCCAATTCAAATCTCGAGAACTATTTACGACGTCTTTAACCTCACTTAATTCAAAAATGTTTACATAGATTTGGAAGAGATAAACAAAAATGTCGCAGACAGTGTGCTATTCCATAAAGCTAGCTATTCCAGAAATGCAGGGACATACGCGTCTAAGTACAACACGTCTCGGTATTGCTCAGTGAGGTCAAATGTCTGATGCGGTCTTCTTAAAATATTATATAACCGTAAGCGGACGCATGGGAACTTTTCTGTCGAAACTGCTACTAGAATCTAAATGCCAGCAGTGGAACATGTACGAAACAACTAAGTATATTAAGTATAATAATTGTAAATTATGCGTGAAGATGATCTGAGCAGCGATGAAGTAAAACTGACTGCAACAGTTGACATTTAATTATGAGAGTATCAACGTTCGCTTGCACTCTCGTCCGTTTTTCATGTCAATATTTGTCATCAGAAAAATAAAACAATATAATGACGACGTGACTGCAATTATTCAATGAAGATTTTATCCGTCATTGTACATTGAGGAATAAACAAACAAAAAACTTATGAATGACAGAGGAAACGTCGAGGAATGCGACGGAGGCGGCACAATGGAGACGAGCTTAGTGCACACGGTTCGCGTTCTTTACTTTTTAAATTAACAGTGAAACAACTAGAAATACTGTAGGTAGTTTGTAAATTAAAGTTATGAAACATTTTTTTTTAAATTACGATGAGTCATATTAAAGTTTCCTTCAGTCATGTTATCAAATACTTAATCGAAGGTAAATGATGCTTTAATACCAATTAACCTCTGAATTCTTACAAAGAGTAAAATTTACGCTTTATGTTGACTGGTTTTCTCAGAATTTCTATTCTAACCAGTGAACAAGAATATAGGCAAAATTTTCAAAATTTTAACCGTTCGCTATCGCTCATCATCTGTGTGCTCGTGGCCTTAGCTCTCAGTACCCACACACCGTCTCTCATCCCGTCTCGTTCGCGTGTTTCTCCGACCTTCATCCCGCATTCTTCCATGTAGCCGACCAGTCATCCAGGATACGCACTATTTGCCAAGTAGTTGGCGTACAACGACCTCTGCTAGTTGTCTCTAAGACAATCACCTTTTTCTACAATACGATTCAGTCCTGTGAATAGAGTTTTTACTGTCTCAGTTTCGTCACGAGTCAATCAATCCGTGTTTAGTCAACAATATTAATTACAGGCAGTATCTTAACTACTTATCGCCAGTACATTAATAGTTCGCAATCTTAGGGAAATTATAAATGCAGGAATATGTAAGGCATGCTGTTCTACTTTCATTTCCACGTCTGCTTGTTATGAATAGTTAATTTTCATGAGATGTACTTACAGTATCTCGCGTAACAATAAACATGGGTACTTATCACAAAAAAATTACTCAGTAGCTACTTAGCCGTGGTTAAACATAAATTGTTCCATATCCTGTAGATATGAGGATCGTGCGTAACAAGTGAGTCACTGTCAATCAGCGTTGGAGACCCAACTGTCTAGTACTGGTATAAGTATATAAACAATCCCGACACGTGTTTAGTATTGTCACCAACCATAATAGGACAGACGTTCGTCGTTCTATATTAATGTGCAAACAGTATTAAAACTACACTAAACCAGTCAGGTACGTAGAGAGCTTTTTCTTGCCCTGATACATTTTTATGCTTACACTTCGACCTTAAAGACACGTTTCGTAACTTCAACAGATGTGATTTAAGATGAGTTAACAATAAAAATATTTTACTTCCATAAATGTACAACAATTGAGCATACGATTTGTGTAGGCGCGAACGCGTCTCTGTAATTGATAAGGATAATCGCGTCGTGAATCAGACCCGGGATTAAGTACACAACCAGTAGTTAAATGGTCCTAATACGGCACAGGTAATATTCGCCACGCGTGTCGACATAGGTCACAATTATTAACTTAATTGTCTTTAGTGAGTAGGCGACCCATTGTTTGTGCTTTTGTCACTATCGCATGCTCTATCTAAGACCTGACTGACTTATTCATGCTTATTCCTTATTTATACATCTTGTCATGTTGTAACATTACGAGACCCCAATTGTCATACCCTAAAAACTGGACCACTGAGACGGTTTTGACATGCCAATGTGGTCAAAACGTACTGTCGATCAAAGGCCACTCTTATTCTTATGCAATGATTCTTTTATCGCATTTTCCCCGTCACGATTGTCTTCCTGAATATCATTGTGTTTATCGGCTCCAAATACGAAACGATATATTGATGTAACATTATCATATTGAAAGGATCTTGTGGGTCAGAATCAGAGAGGTTTCGTGAGTGACCGTCACCGATCGTCAGTACTCGGTAGGTGTCTTTTGTTACGAGAAAGGCGAGACGTGACATCTCAATCCGCGAGGACTCTATACGTATTTGCGGGTATATGACTAAAAACGTTACATAAGTCTATTGCGGTTAGGCTGATTATGTAGGCAAGGCAATTGAAGACTAACAAATTTTTATTATAGATCATATATTTCTCATAAACGTTCGAACTCAATATTAATTGGGTCTATCGAGTACCGTAACCGAGTAGTTTATGAAGTGTGGTGCGTGTAGTCTGAAGTAGTGTAGTGACCGCCATTCGGTCGGCTACCAGGTGCTTCGGACCGTCGCGTCGCTCGGTTGGATCGTCGGACGCTGCGCTCAACATACTGGATGACATAACGGAGTGCGACCGACTCGGGCAGTCGGGCCCGTTACATCGATGCACCGTTCATGCGTAGCTTTTTGTTATATCTCCACGTAACACATAATACCATTCCTAATAGACGTAGGGCATTGTGCAAACTTACGAGATTAAGTCACGACCAATAGACGCCCATTAATCAATCTCGGTCACATCTATTTAAATAAAGCTAAATTGCTAATCAAATGATCGACGATAAACTAGGAGTGGGATACGACCTTCACGGTGGAATTCTCTTTTAAAATATCCGTGAGGTTGTTTTGATTCATATCTAAAGTGTCACCGACGAAATTAAATCAGCTACTGTACTCGTATATCGTATGTCTTGGTGTTTCGGTATAAAAACGACTCTACGTTTAGCACCTTTTACCGTTAAAATTCTAATTTGTTCGCACTTTAGTTGAAGCTCACGGTATTTTGACCTCTTGCAAGTCAAATTATCCACACCAGTTGACATAGCAGTGATAGGCCGCACTATGGCATGAATGCCAATAGAAACGGATAGATTAGGGACGTAATCACGTCTCGATATAAATTTAACTGTACGAGTAATAAGAAACGATTATCAATTTGTTTCCAACGGCAATAAAGTTACATAAACGATATGCTATTGCGATAATTTGATCCCGATATACGTAAGTAGAGTAACGATATCAAAATGTTGACAAGCTATACTTAGGTGTCGGTTTGAATCAAATTAATTAACAGAACAATAGCCGTAATTGCCTAATTACGCCTTATTCGTATAATGAACCACCGTTTCCTTGTTCGAAGTGTTTGATACTTTTATCATGTGAATTATTAATTCTGATTGCTGAAGAAAGTGTTTTTAATTAATACCCATTTATTAACTTTCGATCTTTATTATTTTCAGTTATTTGATAGATACCACTGTGCACGCAATGCCTTAAGTAGAGGCAAGTTTACGTCCGTTGATGAGAGAGAGAATAAGCAGGTGGTAATAATTGAAATATTATAATTGGCTTAATGTATCTTTATGCACCGGGCTTAATACGGAGTCTCTTACAATAAGCTTTTAAATACACGTACTATAGGTAAGGTTTTATAACTAAAGTATAAGTACTGTAAGGTTTTATAACTTATAACCAACCATAAATTAGGCAGGCTGCAGTTTTTTGTCATGGCACAGAGAGTCTTCTTCTTCAAACATTGGCTACCCAACGCTGAGGGTCTCTTCCAAATCTCTCCACTTTTGGCGGAGTGTCAATTGAGTGTTAATTTTTTTAAAGTGTGGTTCACTTTATATTTTAATGTAGATACATATGTAAATACTAATGTGGTGTCAGTGTGGAATGATTTGTTGAACGAAACTGCCCGTGGATTTTAAATCTCTGATATCTTCTAAGATATTAATTTTGATGATATGCTGTAAAAGGCGACTTTCGTATCTAAGGTATTTAATTGGATAAAGAATTATTGTTTAAAATAGCTTTTTAAAAAAAAAATTGCTAAAGTCGCTGGAAGCCCTTTCATTTAAAGTAGAATATAGCCTCCACGGTATATGTATATACGATATTCGATACGGCACGACATTTTACAGTACTTACTAGACTTTTCAGTCGCAAATGTAAACGCTTCACAAGTGCTAACATCCACGGAAGTCTATCAGTTTGTGTACAAGTATTGTACCTAATACCATTACAAGCTTCCGACATCAAGTGAGAAACCGACCACAAAGTGCAACACCACTCGTGGTTGAAACCATTACAATTTGACCACAGTACAATTTGACGCTATAGACACAACCCAACATGTTTTCAATTATCTACTTTACCGAGGACAATACCTATTACGGCCATTATAAACATTGAATCCTGAAGAAAAACATTACATTGTCACGAGGATCTGAATGTCCAAAAATATTATGACGTGTTTGCTTATTGACTTGGAGTGAAGCATAACAAAGGATAGGCAGAGGTGTACCGTAGTTACCTAAGTTAAGTCCAATGTCATATTGAGAGAACCTATTGCCATCAACTGGTCCCAAATCCAGATACCGTGCAGCTGCTGTCACTATTACAAATGAGTCTAGAATCCCGATCTCTTGTCCTGTCTATCCTACTAAAGCTTCATTATAGCTAGAAAATACCATCGTCGCATATTTAAGATTGTATGAAAAAATAAAGTAGGCTTTTGCAGTGACCTTTGCTAGCGGTAGAGGTGGTGTACGTTCCACTTGGTACTTTTAAAGTTAGAAGACTGCGCATAATATGATTAGTTCTGACAGTCACGGACACACCAATTACAAGTTCATATTAATTACTATACGATCTCAACTGCGTTTAACAATAATAAAAGCCATTATATCTTTTCAACAGATTGTTTCTTTAATTGTACTCACGATATACGTATAGATAAGCAATCAGCAATTTGCTTCAATTGTTTTAATAAAAGTTCTCGTCATATATCATTCTTGCCTTGCGTAATGTTATGTTATGGTAGAAGCTTCCTGATTTCCGTTACAGACATGGAATAGGTTAGGAAGAATCTTGGTGACGCCATGAAGCAAATCATCTTTTTGTTGTGCTCACTTAGCATAGGCAGCTCATAATGTTCTTTCTGGTAGGAAACATACAAAAACAGCTAGGTGAGCTAGGAACTACATATGAATGTGTTTATTGCTGAGCATAGGACCATTCGCCTTGCGAATCCTATAATAAACACCAATCATTTACTGAAAGTCGTTGGTTCATCCCGTTGAATACGGCTACATATCATACGTTTGTCAATTTATATTCGCTACTCAATCGTAAATCGGTATACTTTTGAAGTTATGATACAACTAATATGAACACACTTTCCTTACATTTACGCAATTTCTTTTGTACTTTAAAGTGCTATATTGTGCCACTGTTCTGCACTTTATCGGCAATAAAATTCAACCGTAGTTTGCGTATGGCTCGGGGGTGCTGTGCTCGTATTTAGGCCGTATATTGTCGTAAAAGGAAATAACAGCAACTGCTACAAGCTCACTAAATAGTCACATTTCATGGCATTACACAAAATCGTAAACCGTTTTACCAACCTCGTTTCTGTGGCTTTTGTGTTCAGTACTTGGGTCCCTACATACATTCCCTTGCAATTTAATTAATGGTATCAGATTATGAAATGTCAAATTGCTATCATTACTTAAAACCTCGTGCTTCGTGTCATAATAATGGTTATAAGCCTAATTTTGCTTCCGGTTTAGCCATTACATCGCCATTAAGAACACCCAACATCTGTCAAGCATTCTTGACGAGTTTATAAAACAGGTTATGTAGACAGATTTCTAGACTGACTGTGAGATATGATTTTGTGAAAATATTGTCGCGACTCGTTCTGGGTGAGGCACAGACGTAAAGCAATTTATAATCCTGTTATACTTACCTATATGCTTATATTTCAAGAGAGCCAGGCTAGGATTGCTATGAAAATAGAAAAAAGGTCATGTAGATTGTTATGAAATAATTTAAGCAACAGAAAAAATAATGAAACCCACACAAAAATATTTTTTCAGCACACTTTTCCTTATTTGGAGGCGGCGGTTACGTGTTTAGTTTACAAACGTTCTATTCACAGTTATGCCGCAAACGCACAACGTCATCTACACATAGCCTTAGCGTTTGTGTCGCTCGCACTGCTCCAGTTTCGTGCCGGTCCACCGGCCGTCGCCGCGTCGGTCTCACTGCTTACATCAAGGAAACCACGCCCTAGGACAATCTGACACAACTGCCCATTGCAACAGCTTTCACAGTATCGAATAACGTTCAACGCTATTATATGTCGCAGACACCAGTGAGCAAATTGCCGGTTTTGTTCAGTATTTTTATTATAGGAATAGATACTGTCCCGAGAACCACCCGGCGATTTCTTACGACGCAAATACGGACATTATGATATCTACTGACAGAACAACATTTCATAGTAATATTCTAGTCCGCTTCAAATTCCTATAATCACTTTATAGGGCTGAATTATTTATACAATGAGGTAATAAAATTCAAAAGCTAAGTAAAGTCTAAGTTAAAAGTCATCGTAATTCTAGGCTGGCTAATTAACTTTGCTCTATTTAACATGATTAGCGTAGCACAAAAAACGCAAGGACCATTAACCTCAAGTACCTAGACTGAATTCACAATAGTGAATTACAGGTAAAATACATGTTATTTATACATTGAAACACAAAACTGCGACAGATCTAATAAAAACTCCAAATTTCCAATCAAATTCTAAGTAATGTGACCAACAATAAAAAAGTTATTGTATCTAGATTCCGAATGATATCATCCGAATCGAGTTTATTTATTTCATAATCGAATTTCGTAACGATTAAATTATATCGTTAGTTCAAAAGCACGCAGTCTCGATACCCATACTTTGTTCTAAATAAACGTATCGGTTTGCTACGAATGAAATGGGCGTTACATCACAATAATCACCTTGTTAATGGTTTTATTAGTAAAAAGGGATTAATAAATGTCGAACATACTTTCTATTATGTTCGATTAACGTGCACGTTTCGTGTATTAAGAGCAGAGGTACATGTATAATTATTTGGAGTAGAAAGGCGCTCATGTAATATTAACAAATGAGCTGCCAGATCTCACGTTCTTGGCTATAAAAGTTTTAGTTACAATAAACTTACTGTATTAAATCTCTAGTTTTTTTTTATTTCGATCATTATAAAAGCCCCCAACGTTAACTATATTTTGTGGTAATCGTCCACCTACTCTATACATAGATGATCTCCATAAATTATGTCGCATTCCTAAACATGTTTTCTTGAACATTGACAATTGGAAAACCTTGACATTTTAATCACATTTTTTATATCCATGTCACTTTTTCTTATCGGTATAAATGTTATGAGTACAGTACCTACCTACTCGAGCCTGTCAAAACCCGGAAATTAACATGTTTGTTAAAATCGATTTAAATATTTCAGAATGACTTCAGCACTTATTTCTTTTGTCTATTTAAATAAATTGATTTCTCCCAATGACCTTTCCAAAGTCAGGGTTTATTTCAACAGGATGTAGTTACAAATAATATTATTGTTTGAGACTGATGCAGGAATAGATGTCAAAAGTCATGGTTGACATGGTCACCTAATTTTACCGAAGCATGACATGATTATTTTACGAGTATTTGGCCGCCAATTCTCGATAAAAGATGCTCGATAACCAGTGACACAAGAAAAACTGGAAAACTAGATCATTGTTATGCATCGAAGTAAGTCATTATAAAATGATGTAATTTCAGATGAGGCATATCGGAACAACTCACTGTGGATGGCTAATTGTGGGTGTTGCAACGCAATTGTTCCGTAGATGCGCGTGCGAACACCGCGACCTACCTATTGTCTCTGTCTTGTTTTGTTTACACCTCTGCTTATGTACAAAGAAACATTGATTTCCGTTAACAGACTTCTGGAATGACTATAATGACAACAATCTTGTAAAAAATCTGTAAGTTGAAAAGTGTTTGGGAAAGGCTGTACGATCTAGTTAAATGTTTTCATTCCACCATGCACATGAACTTGAGGGCCTAGATAAGTGTCCCTTCTTCTTCATGTCGATGATTCCCTTATTAAAAAAAAATAATAATAATTTTGACCAGAATTCTGCCACCTCGATGGCTTTGGTGGTGGCTTCGGACAGGTCCCTCAATGTGCAGGTAGAATTACACATAGATCAGGACAGGAGGCGAGCCAGTGTCCCTTACAAAGCGTTGTGTAAAGGCGCCCCCTCGACGGGAGTTGTTGCCTGAAATGTGTGTGCCCAAAATTGGATTTTGTATAAAACAAGTGAATCTGAACTGTTACATCACAGGCGATTGCTCACAGTGAGGGAGCGCCGTAACATGATTGGCATAAGTTTTCCGGCAGCTTACATCCCAAATTTTTTGCCAACATCGTTATCTCTAATAGAATGTTACTTTTGAACGTTTTGAGGGCAATTTTTTAAGAAGAGTTTGGAGAGATCAAGTTTTTTTTGTTAATGTTGACCTCTTTAGCATAAAAACTGTGTCCATAAAAACTGGAGTTCTTCAATTCGTTCATTATTCCAAATGACGCTGATGCCTTTGTGCCAATACGATCTCATATTACCGTCTCGTAAGTCCGTTACCAATGGGCCGCCACTGCTGCTTTTTTTTTATGAATGGCATCTCGCAGTTCAACCTAGGAGGTTGTCGTCTGCTTAACCGGACTATCCCGTGGACCGCACCTTTGCTGCTTATATTTATTATTTTTCGCTGTATTAATAGAATAATTTCCTGTTGATTTCAGATGCGGCGGCAGGCTCGGATCTCAGGCGGCGGCGCGCTTGTCGTGCGCACCGCCTCTGCCTTACAAGGTTCCCTACTATTTTCTAGACCAAACATTTCATTACTTAGATAAATTATTTTTGAGAGAAAGTCGACTTTATCTAATGAGAAAACTAATTCATTGTTATAGCGAATGCTTGATTGAATATTGCGCAGGAGCAGCCAGTGATCTAAATCTAGATAGATAGTCTAGATAGATAATGATAGATTAAAAATTACTGAAAATTAATACGTTATATTGTAAAAGCTCAGTATACAAAATTACAATTTTATTTGTTTGAAAACTCAGTCACTGATAGTGTCATAATAGTTGGTAGACAATAATTCCAAGAGACAAAACGACTTTTCTTCTCGCTCAAGTTATATTATAACAGTCATTTTCTCTAAGCTTCCCATTTTCACAGAGCAGTCATGAGCGTAAAGCATTAAAGTTGCGACTTTTATGATCGACTCGTTTCCTGCGTTTTGCAGTAATGTTGTAGAAATCAAGCCCACTGCTCAATATTCTAAGGCAGTACTTAGTTTCTAGTGAAGATACCTTCAAGATATGTTAATTTAACTTTTACTTATCATAATTCACGTTCATTTATCACGACTAAACTTACTGTGTAAAAGGTTAATTGTATACTGGAATGGTACGCTTCATTGACATTTTAACTTTTAATTCCTATTTAACATTTATTTTAAATTGATTTAAGATTTATTTGTCGTCAATAAGAAAAGGTTGGACGTTTGTTGGGCATCATTGTGCCCTTGCCTATCCGTTACGATGTTTTCTGTAAGCAATAGCACGAATAGATGTGAGAGGTTTAAAATAACTAAATGATGTATGTAGGTATGTTGAGAAGTGAATATAACATAACATCATGCCTGTATTCCTCAAAGGGTTATACAGAGGTGTATAGGAACGGAACTCCCGCCTTTCAAGAATGATGCATGCTTGTGTGAATTTGTACGGAAATAAATTATAATATTAGATGTTGTTTCGGTTTCAGTTTGGCTGTGGTTGCTGATATTCATATTCCAGAACGAGTTTCGAATATCCAGGTCAATTCAACCAGGTGTGAGTATATTTTACAATAAAAAGATATCTATTAAGAAAAAAACTGAAATTATATTATACTAGCTTATGCCAGCGGCTTCGCCCACGTGGAGTTCGATAATTGACTCACGAAATCGTCCTACCGGGATAAAAAGTAGCCTATATGCTATTCCAAACTATAATCTATATCTGTGCCAAATTTTATCCTGATCTGTTCAGCCGTTCATCCATCCAAACTTTCGCATTTATAATATTAGTATAGAAAATGCACGTAGATAACTTATAAAAATAAAAAATAATATATTATCAACATCAAAGTCAATTCTGTATCAGAAATGCACAAAAAACTTCAGTCAATCAATCATACCTGAACTCACTCAATTGTTGCCACACTGAACGTGGCCCAAAATTTTTTAGGTGACATCGTTTTTTTTTTTAATTTTCAGTACTTGGACTTTGACAACTTGCCCGAAACAAATTTCACGTGCACGGGCAAGGTTATCGGCGGGTACTACGCGGACCTGGAGACCTCGTGCCAGATGTTCCACGTGTGCACAGTGGGCCAGAATGAAGAGCCCATGGACATCAAGTTCCTTTGCCTTAATGGCACCGTCTTTGATCAGGTGAGTTGATAACGTACGTGAATTGTTCAGATAAATATAATGGTTAATTTTTTGACGGTTTGCAACTAATTTTACTTGTGTATATGTTGCCAAAGTATGGTCCCACCAACGCAACGTGATGCATTAGAGCGCTTCTCAAGAAGTGTGGCTTGGATGCCGTCTTGCTTTTACCAATATCTGATTTAATATTTCCTGCTTCTTACATTTACTGCATGCAAATGCACTTAATTTAGTTTTTTTTTTTAATTTTTTTTAGATTGGCGAACATAAAATCCATTTGATTTCTTTTAATTAATGTACGTATATACTTGAGAGTCTAGAAACGATGTTCAAAAAACATAATTTCTCATTTCAGGAGACAAGAGTGTGTGAGAGAGTCGACGAAGTAGATTGTACAAAGTCTGAAAAGTTCTACGGTTTAAATTTAGAGTTATATGGCAGTACTTTGCCACCCATCATACAGCCAGACCAACAGAAACCTCAAGCACAACCAACTGAGCAGTCACAACAACATACTAAACCCAACCAAGAAGCTGACCCGTCGTTAGATAGTCCAACCACATCACAAGATAAAACACAGGGACATTCGACAGATGCTACAGACTCAACAGAAGATCCAATACAGGATATAAAAAGAGATGAGCCAAAAATCCAACAAACGAAACCCACACACTCGCCATCACCATTTTCAGATAATGAGGAACTTACTGAAGGTACGCGTTGTTAAGATAAATCTCTATAGATAAAATATGTAAACAAGTTTAGCAAGAATCATCATCTGCCTAGCCTTTTCACAACTACGTTGTAGACGGCTTCTAGTCTAACCGTATGCAGCTGAATACCATTATTTTACATGGAGCGACTGCCTATCTGACCTCCACAACTGGGTACTGGGTAATACGATGCACCTAGTACTGGGTAAAACGATACCCTAAATACTGGGTAATACGATACCCCTAATACTGGGTAATACGATACGGGGACCAACGGCTTAACGTACTTTCCGAGGCACGCAGGAAACTCAGTATGTAATGGGTGGTCACCCATCCACGGACCAACCTAGGCAATCCAGGTTAGCCTGAAGATTGACTCGAGTGGCTGTTATTATTTAGCCACGAGCTTCTCCTGAAAGTTTAGCAAGAATTTAAAACAAAAAAACATCATAAAAGATTCATCCTATTCTGTAGTTCCATAACCAGTGCTCATTAATAGTAATACTCAATTAATATGATTACAGAGTACCAAGAAGAAGACGAAGATATTGACTACGAAGATTACGCACGTCATCCGTCGACGACGACGACGCAACCAACCACAACATCGACAACAACCACTACCACTACGACCACAACAACTACAGCCAGACCAACCACAACGATATTACCATCAACATCTTCTCGTCACCCTTCTCCAATACCACATCTCATTTCTTCGCCTTCCCCTATTCTATCCTCACTGTCTCCCCCGTCGCCTTCATATTCTCCTTCGGCCCCGTCTGCTCCCTCTGCCCCATCCGGTCTATCCGCTCCGTCCGCACCCTCTGCCCCATCTGCGCCCTCTGCGCCCTCTTTACCAACACTAGACCCTTCCTTACTCTCCCCACAAGAATTTATATACCGTCACCGAGGACCAGGATCCGAAGCCATCTCCTTTCAACGTCAAAGCTTTCGGCCCGCTGATGGAGTTTACATAACGCATGCGCCGCCGCAGCAGTTCGACCACTTCCAGTATGAGTCGTCTAGAACCGCTCCGAGGCCAACACCGCAGCGACCTGCTCCTTTTGTACAACGACCTCAACCAGCACCGTTCCGGCCAACCACGCTTGATCCACGGGATCAATTATTACGTCCCGGACCTACTTCTCAACCCTCTGAGCGACACGAAACATCTGTCAAGCAAAATAGACCTCAGAATTATCCCCAATCATTACCTCAACGACCATTGCCTTTTAATCCTTACTACTATGAGCGCAAACGAAGTGATGATGCGCTACCAGACACAGAATCTTCGCTATCAGCACGATCTGTCGCTCCGCCGAATGTGACTGAAAAACCACAAATCAAATTAAAAAGCCCCCCGCGAGTCATTGTTACCGCTAGTGCGTCGGTCAGTGATAGCAATGGCAAAAGACTAAACTATACAGTTGGTAACGTTGTGAGTGCGGTGAAACCAATAGTGCCGATTAACTACGATGACTATAAAGAATCTGATCTTATATTTGATCCATTCTTTCTCGATGTGCCAAAACTACAAAAACGACGAAAAACTAGGTCAAATAAAAATAGAAACGTATTTACAGTTCCGTCCACAGCCACTGTGGCATCCGAATTATTTCCGGAAAAAATGACAATCACAACTTCGCCAGTGACGTCTCGAGCGACGACCACCAGGATCGCGGCCAGTGAGGCGTCGCTGGCGACCACGACCGCCGCCTGGAACCCCAACGACTACGTCGACGACAACTACGAGCCCCACGCCTACAATCCACCAGTACCACCACTCGCAGTGCTAGTGCCTCACGAGCTGAACAAGTATAAGAAGCACGATAGACTGTTGAAAAACGATTTAGTTGAGGAGAAGACTCACAGAGATCAAAAAACGAATGTTGGTAATATCGAACAACCCAAGCCGACGTCGGCGTCTGCGCTGCAGACAACCTCTAGTCACGCCTCCCGGGCGCCCCCCGCCGCCTCGCCGCCGCCCCCGCCGCTCCTCGAGGCGCCCGCGCCCGCCTGCGCCCCCTCGCGCTCTACTCACTGTCGGACTCGTGCCTAATTAAATTAGCTCACTTTATACGATAAATAGATAAATGCCTAGTTACATATTTAGATAGGTAGAAAATTTTTATCAATTTTTCAGGCGCACGGTATTAGAGTCAGTTAAAGTCTCTAAGTGAAAAGATTTATTTGCAAAATAAATCAAAATTGAGAATTTGTAGTCTTGAAGTTTTGTGTCTTTATAAAAAAGTCGTTTTTAAGCTCCCTCCGAATAGGTGGTGAAAAAGACTATAACTTCTGCTTGGATCATAAAGTCCATTGTCATCTAATTTAATTTTAAACCAACTTCAAGCTATCAATCAAACTTTAACAAACACAAATGTTTCGTTTGTGAGACCGGTTCGGAGGGAGCTTTAGTATTTATATTATGTTTTCTAATTATTATAAACATTGTAAATATGTACGAGTTTTGATTTTTTGATATCATTATATTTTTAAATTTTCCATGTCTTTTTATAAGTACCTATGGATATTTATGAAGGAAACCTTGTAAATATCGTAAAATATACTTGATGTTTCTCTTAGCTTATTATTTCATTTTTCCCAAGCAATGTTATCGGCGAGAGGGAATGGCTACATTACTTTTACCTACAGTCTACTTCTAGAAGCAAGAGCACAACACTAAAAATCAGGACAAAATTATAACATCACGCCTGAAATCCGCGAACAGGATAGAGTTACAGGTTACACTATGGTATACCCAAGTTCTGCCAATTACATATGTATATTGCGCCAGAAGAACCAAGCTGCACTTTATGCCATTTTTTCTATACCATTTATTCTGTCCACTCGACAGATATCTTTGCTCTACATCTACCGAAAACACCACACCATAATAGACTTCCCCCTTTCTTTTTTTTTGGGGTGGGAATTCATCAAATGATTTCTCACGCTCTTCGTGTGATAGACTTCCCCCTCAGCCCCTAAACGTGCATTATTTTACGCAGGATGATTGTTTCTCGCGCGATTGTGCGAGTGTGTAAAGCTACTTATTTTCGGGATCCATAGACTCTGTGTGAAATGACAAGGAGATATATGCAAAAGTTCTGGCACTGCTAGTTCAGTTCAAATAAATGCAGTATGAAACTGCCCTTTTACAGAAAAATATCGATCAAAAATCTGATACGGTCCAGCTGTGGAGCGCTCTGAGGTTAGTTTAAACAAGATTGTTTATAAAAGCCTTTTTTAACAGAACGCTTTTATAACCACCGAGAAGATCTCTTGTCTGGACCCAACATTGGGCACTTCAGCCAGGCCGTGGTCGACTTTAGAACGAGCTATCACAATACCTAATGCGTACACAAAATGTTGTGTTGGTGCTGTTGACAATGAGGAAGACCGTTAAAGCTAATTGTATATGGCGCAACCATAGCTAGGTCTTAATCTGACCAATGAGGATAAGCTATTTTTTAAATATAAAATGGCATTAAAAGATATTCAACCAATGATGATGCTTGGAACGAGCTATGCTAGCGCCATTCGTTTTAAAATTGCCATCCCCATTGAAGAGGTCTCTCGGCTGGAGCCCATCCTAAGAGTAGAATCAGCTCATGCTAATCAAAAAAATGTATTGTCATCTCAACTGAACCAACATGTGAAATTTCAACTCTGTAGGATTAAAACAAGTTGTTGTTAAGATTTGATAATGAGAGCTTGCAAGATTTGACCTAAACAAATTAACACACAAACAATAAAAGTTTAAAAGAGGTTTAAATCAAATTTATTATTTTTAATTTTTGTGATTTATTTTCTGTCACTTCAAGACCATCTGGATCGATTTCCAAGTGGATTAAAATATTTAAATTAATTGAATAATTTTGTATTTCAAGTTATTTAGCTATTTATTTAATTTGTAATTGATTTAATCATGTCGGCTAACGATGCTCCATCACCTGATATAATGAATGTGCGAGAAATAATTGAATACGCTTTCGGCGATTTCGATGTAAGTAATTCTTACATACATAGTTCGAAACCACTTAATGTATACATAATTATGTAAGGTGGAAGGTATTTAATACGTGGTAACCGTTTTAGCGTCGTTGTCACTTCCACGTTGTACAGTAAAACTGAGGACTTTGTACGTTTGTCTTGTTTTAGGATAACACCGTGAATTTTAAACTAGTGCAAACTGTACTTTTACTTATCGCTAGACAATTGAGAGTATTAGAGAGACGTGTAGAAGTTGAATTGGGTCCTTTAACTCTAATACCCGCTGCCAATACCCTGAGTATTACTGAAGTCAAAATACATGCAGCCCAAAAGAAAGGGAAGAAACCTAAACAAGCTGGTGCGGCTGAGGTAAAGCCTGGTGTGGGTGGAGCACAAGCCGGTGGTGGCGTCGGTAGAGGTGGTGGCGTCGGCGGAGGGGGTGGCGTTGGCGGAGGTGGTGGCGTAGGCGGAGGTGGTGGCACCGGCGCTCGCACTAAACCTGGCACTAAAGCAAAGAAGACAGGTCAACAATCTAGTAGTTCAGACAAAACTTCCACTGATAAGACATCTACTGATAAAACGTCTACTGATAAAACGTCTACTGATAAAACGTCTACTGATAAAACGTCTACTGATAAAACGTCTTCCACTGATAAAACAACTTCCACTGATAAAACGTCTACTGATCGAACGACTACTACTGATAAAACAACTTCATCAACTGATAAGACTTCCACTGACAAAACGGCGTCATCAACGGATAAGACAACAACTTCATCGACCGATAAGACAACAACTTCCTCAACTGATCAAACTGGCACTGATAAAACGACATCCTCGGATAAAACGTCTACGGAAATAACTTCAGGAGCAACAGCTTCTCAGGTGGCCAAGGGACAAAAGGTAACTGCATTGGTTTGCTTTCACATAGACTGACTCTATATTGTTCATTAAGAAAAATTACAGTATAATAAGTGTATGTATTCTTCAGCCATACAGTAACCCTGATATCCTAAGCGCCATGGAGGAGCTGAGGGAGAGAGAGCTTCGTATTATTCATCAGGTGCAATAAAATTCACCGTTTAAGAAAAAAAAATTGTTTCGTTGTTGTTCTTTCTTTTATATTTTTTTCTAGAAATGAAGCGGTTTTTTACCTGTTCTTTGTTTGGAGTTCTGGTAAGTAATTAACAAATTTTACACCTGCTAAACAATGATTACCATTGCCTTCAGCCGACTGGGAAAAATACCAGTTCTGCATGAAATATGGTGGCGCCCAGAAGCTTTAAGCAGTTTCAGAAGTATTTGCTTACTATAAACACTTTTCACCACACAAAGTACTAGCAGCATTTATAACATTACACCTTTTTTCCGCTAAATAACATATCACCGGTAATTGTAGCTTTACTAAAACTTATTTCATGAAATTCTAGAGAACTGATTCTTTTGAAGAAGCAAAGAAATCACCTACGCCAATGGCCTCAGTTGGTTCTATTCGTGAGTATATGTGCATTTATGAAAGTCTTGACGTATCTATACATTAAGTCTTGACGTATCTTACTCAAACTGAATTAACGTTTATATCCTTTGCAGAAAAACAGTATGAAACATTACTTGTTGGTATGATATCCGTTTGATATTTTATATTAAATGCCTCTCTATGGAAGTAATCAAATTATAAACTTAACAAAAATTAATTATTTATTGCAGTTAAAAAAGTACCTAGTAAAGAATCAAGATCAGGAGGTAATTTTTTACGACGCAACACTTATTATTTATACTCTTTTACCTTCTCAAAAAAAAAATTAAATTCTGTATTTTTTTTAAACCAGAAACTGGACAACAACGCACTCCTCAGATATCCGTGGTAACACAGGATCAATTTAAAGAAGTAGCGGATGCTGTCCGCAAGCTTGAAAAAAAGTTTCTACCTGTTGGCAGCCCTGGATTTCCAGAGCATGCTGAGCTTATGGAAGAACTTCGGAAAGGTGCTTCCCTAACTGACGCTATGGCAGCATTACAGCTCTCTGCTCGGCTAGAAGCTACAGAAAAAGTTCTTGGTCAAATGATTGCGATGGTCACTGATTTAGCGTCACAAATACCAGGCGCAGGATTAGATGTAAGTAAAAAATAATAATATATGTGTTTAATATTAAATCCTTTCATCATTTGAATAATATTTGTATTTAAACGAAAGGAAAGCAAGAAGCAAGTTATTACAAAAACTGCCGGAATCGGGCAGAGCCAGAGAGGATTTGATGCCGGGGTTGTTCCCACCACTAAAAAGTTTGATGGACCTAGTCGAAAATTAGGAGCCGGAACTGAACCCTCTGGCACCGGTGGTGCTGCAAAAAGCACTAAAAGTTTTAAGGAAGGTTTCCCCACCACCCCCACTGTGGAAACTGCTTCAAGGGTGGACACCGTTGCATCAACTGCAAAAACTAAAACAACCTTGAGCTTTGCAGCAGAAGAAGAAGAACCACCCGGAGATGAATCAAAAGATGACGTTTACGTTACTTTTTCAGATTTACAGTAAGTTATTATGATTTATCTTGATAACTATGCATAGAACAGTTACAAATTTTCTTTCTTTTTCAGCAAAAATCCTCAAAAAGATGTAAAGACCAATAAGAATTCATTTCATCTTTGTGCCATAATATTGTACCAAATTGTAGCCACAAAACATCTGACATATTGGGTACTTAATTGTAGCTACATATTGATACAATATAACGGAACACATTCTATACCTAATTGTAGCGCATACATATCTATACTAATATTATAAAGCTGAAGGGTTTGTTTGTTTGTTTGGTTGAACGCGCTAATCTCAGGAACTACTGGTTCAAATTGAAACATTTTAGTGTTGGAAAGCCCATTAATCGAGAAAGGCTATAGGCTGTATAACATCATGCTGCGACCAATAGGAGCAGAGCATTAATAAAAATGTAACGCAGACGAAGTTGCGCGGGTCAGCTAGTTGCTAGTGCTAATGGAACACATTATTGTCTTTGTATATTTTACCGGTAAAGCATAAATACATAATTCAGTTATTCTATTGAATACCAAGAGTAGTAGGTATCCTATAGAGGGGCTCGTCTAGACACTGTATACAATATTTTATCTTACTGGTTTAAAAAAAAAAGCCCTGTCCGATCCGTGATGGTATTAGTAGATATCACTATTAGATTCCATTTGTGTAATCCTTTTTGATTGGAAGAGGGCGTTGTCCGTAGCTGCTCTGCCCATCTCAACCAAATGAATGGGTTAGGTTATGTTAAGCTATGACAAAACGCGTGCGACTCGAGCAAGCGAAGCGAACGGTGTTGCTGCAGCGGTCAGCAAGCACTAGATCCAAGTTGGTTGTTTTAAATGTCTTACCAAAGACACTCCCCGCATAGAGGGCCTAGGCAAAGGATGGAATAAATTTTATTTCAAACTTTCCTGGAACGTTTTATGCATTCTACAAAATTCCTAGGTATACTATAGAATACCGGATTATATAAATTGACGATAACATATCTTTGAGCTGACTAAACAGTTAACCATACGCAAGTGGTAACTTTAATTTTATTACGAAGTAGTACTAGGACAACTTCCACCGTGTAATCTTTTGTTACAAAATTCAGATCCTAATGATTAATTTATATTTCAGGAAAGCAGCTAAACAATTGTACGATGATTTGGTACAAAAAATTAAAGCCGAAACAACACGTACTGCCAGCACCGCCGAAACGGCGTTCCGCATGTCAGTGAATTTTGGTAAATTGTTATTTTTTTGCACTTAGTTACTCATGTTCAGTATGCTATGTAAATCAAAAAATGTTACGGGTTATGTGCGAGATCTTTGTAGAAAGGTAGGTGAGGAGAAAGACAGTGGCCCGTCGTTCATAAGCACCGCAGCATGGTGTTCGTCAGCTAAAACTGCAGCACCTTTGTTTTATTATGATAATGGACAGCAGATAAATAGTACCTACTTATAATCTTTCTACTTACTTCCCTAACAAATTCTTTTTCATTTTTTTTTCGCTTTTATTTGTACAGCCAAACCAACCTAACTATAGTATAATTAAATCTGATCAACAGAATCAAAACTCGATCGTGCGATAACGGTTTCATCGCGTATGAATGAATTGGAAAATGTAGTTAAACAGTATGCAGAGCAAGTAAATGCACTCGACACTAGCCTGACCTCTCAGGTAAAATGCTCTATTTTCTGTTAAAATAAGTCAAATTGGTAAAACCTGGTTGAGACTGACGCATATCGTGGAAGTATGGCACAAGAGGACAAAGGTGGGTGAATACTATTCTGAGTTCTTTTCTGGTTTTAGATGACGAGTTACCAAGAACAATTGACGCAAATGCAACATGATTTGGAAATTGGTGTGGAAACTATATCTGAATTGTTAGCTAGCTCTAGTGGAGATGTCGAAGGTAAATACTACCAAATCAACCAGGTCATGTGGTCGGGTGCTTTGTCTGGGTGGTATGGGTTGGAGTGTGGGGTGATACAGGGAGGTTTGACTTCCCCGGCGCTTTTCAGTCTATACGTCAATAAGTTGATCGAGGAGCTGAGCAGCACTGGTATCGGATGGTGAGACTATTAACAGTATAAGTTATATGCAAATGATATGGTGCTGCTGAGTCCCTCAATTGATGGACTCCGACGGATGCTGGAGATATGTGAGAGATACTTCACGTCTCATGGTTTATTGCACAATGTACGGAAGGGTGAGCTTGTGGTGTTTAGGGTAGGTACTAAAAAGCCTAAGACAGTACCTCCAGTGTTTCTTTACGAGGTACCACTAAATAGAGTGTCGCATTTTGTCAACCTCGTGAATGAGGACTTGAATGAGGTCAGTGGTATAGAAAGGGAGCGAAGAGCGTTGTCGATCCGATGTAATATGCTGGCCCGCAGGTTTGCACGATGTACTAGAGAAGTGAAACTAACTCTGTTTAAGGCGTTTTGCCAGTCTTTCTACACGTGCAGCCTGTGGGTTAGGCATACGCAGAGGGCCCAGAACGTTCTTCGTGTGCAGTTTAATAACGCTTTTAGGGTGCTGTTGGTGCTCCCGCGGTTCTGTAGTGCATCGGGCATGTTTGCTAAAGTGGATACAGATAGCTTTCAAGCTATTATGCGTAAAAGAACAGCATCACTGATGCGAAGGATTCGGGGAAGCACCAACAGCATTTTAAAGGTGATAGTGAGTAAGCCTGAGTGCCCGTTCCTGGGGCACTGGACCCGTATGCACAGCTGCAGGTCTGGTGCAGCGGGAAGTGGACATAGGTATAGGTTTATGAATAAATATAATCTTATTTTGTTTATTTTTGTTTGTTTTTTTTTAAGAATTTAGAGATGTTACTAACATAGTTTTATTAGTGTTACTAACAACAATATGAATCAATTGTGTTCGATTTAAATAAATAATTAAAAAAAAAATTGAACCACAAAAAAGAACTTGCTTAAACAGAATACCTTAACTTTTTTAATAACAATATATTTTATTAATATACAGCGGTTGCTGAGCTGCATTCGAATTTCACGAATCTTCAAGTGGACTTGGAAGTTATGGCGTTCCGACAAAAAGAATTGAGTGATTCTCAAAATGCAACAGCGTATGATCTTGAAGTTAGTATCTAAGTAGTACCACTTTCTTAGTGTTATTTATTTTTAACACTAGCTATTGCTCGCGGCTTCGAGCTCGCGTTATGGTCAGAAATTATCCCACGGAAACGGTCTATGGCTCGGGGATAATGTAGCTTCCCTTTATACAGGGTCTCCATCCCCTATAGAAAAGAATGGTTCCTCCGACCAGACGGGTGTTGTGTCTGGTGGGCCCGAGAGTTGTCGAGTTTTTCTATACAATATGTCAAAAAAAACCTGTCCGATACGAGAGGGTATTATTAGGTATCGAGATTAGATTCTATTTATGTAATTCTTTTTGGATAACAAGTAAAAAATATCCTGACAAAAATTAATTAAAATGTACCAAAATAAGGAAACTTACATTGACATACACAAAAATCATGCATTTTAAAATTCATAAATTTTTACTTTCATGAAAATTTAATGTTTCTTGTTTTATTTGGGAATGTCATTAGTATACCTGTATGATATTCCCCTTTCGGATCCGACAGGGTTTTTTTTTAAATATTGTACGAGTATAGTCTTAAATTGCGAATAACTTAAGGTGCGATTTAGAATTTTGATGTTAATTCTTCAATGTATTTTTGTACTGTTGCTGTAGTACTTTTTCTAGTGCCGCTACGATTAATTCCAAAGATTACCCCTACATCCAAACCTACAAGTTTTACCTCTTTATAGTTCGAAGTAAAATATTAGCGCAGAAAAAGTATTGACGATATCTGTCTTTTTCACCAGAATTTATGGAAAGAGATAGAAATGTTGAGGGATACGAAGTCGGACCGAGAAGAAGTAGCAGACGCTCTACGCGACAAGGCGGGTCTCGCTCAGCTCAACGGGCTAGTTGCCTTGCAACAATTTGAAGCTGTGCGAGGCGATTTTGAAAAACGTATTGGTGCCGCATATGATAAATTTAACAATCAGGAGCATGTCTGGCAGGTCAGTTTTCGTATTCGCTTGCGAAACGACTTTTTAAACATCACGCCTGCTATCCGCGTATGGTTAGGCAGAGGTACATGATCTATAATACTTCCGCACTTTGTACTATTATATTTCAGTACTACTTTTTTTGGGTGGGAAATCTTCATGTATACCCTCCGTCTGGAACGAGCGGAGGGTTTAAAATCCTTTTTAACCGACTTCCAAAAAGGAGGAGGTTATCAATTCGGATGTTTTTTTTTATGTATGTTCGGGCACAACTCCGTCATATTGTATAGACGGATTTGCAAAATTCTTTTTTTGTTCGAAAGGAGTTTATTCCGAAATGGTCCCATTTAAATTTCATATAGATCTAATGATGAATTTCGGAGACAGACAACGGAACTCTTGAAAAAATTACAGCAAATTTGTCGTGATTGCTACAATCGCTTGGATGTTTATTGTATACACAATATCATACCATACCATTGCGCCTGTATGCTCTGAGGGGATACGCAGATGTGTACAGTACACCCAAACGACAGTTGGGATGCTAAGTTCCATTGTATTGGGGATAAGCCTTGCATAATACCTACCATGACATGTATTGATCAATGTAAAATAAATCCATGGCAAATATTTGTATAGGATATTACAACCAAAAATGGAAATATAAAAAAACAAACGACTGCAAAGCAAAAAACTGTATCAATAAAACAAAAGTCGCCAACTTCTGAAGCTAAAGTTATTTTTCACTTTTTTGAAGTCTGTTTTATTTTTTGCAAAAAAGTTTTTTTTTTAATATATATTCTTTCAGAAATGCATCGATGAATTGATTAAAGTGCTTAACGAAAAAGGGGATCTGCTTCAAGTAGAAACTTTGAAAGACGATATCTACAAGCACCTTAACAGAATAAAAGAACGCTTGCGAATTATAGCAGACATTGTTGGGGAACCGAAAAGTGCGATGGTCAATAAGAAAGTATTCCGAGACACTACATGTCTATCTTGTGGTAGTCCAGCACACATGGACTTAGAAGAACCGAGCAAGGTACCAGCTCTGCCAAAGTTTTCTTCGGACAGAGAACCAGCGGAAGGGGCTGAAGCAGAATCGCAAACAAAAGGAGGCGGAGATTCTGGAGTTTGCTATCCTGATATGCCTATACCACACCCAAGGGACCCGAGGTAATTGACACAATGAAAAACAATCTTTGTCTTTATAACAATAATAATTTATAATAGTATGTTTTATTCATCATTGGTATATTTAACAGATCACATATCTGTAAACGATACTGTGGCGGTTCACATACTGTGATAACTGACGGATTAAACCGGAGTCTGCCAGGCCTGGTTGTAAAGCCAGCCAATAGACCGTTCAATACTGCACCTGGCACTGATGGAAAGGTTTTAACATTTTCGCTAGTCTATGTACATTATTATTACCTATGTATAATCTTAATTTACAAGAATAATATCTCTTCTAGTTATATATGGTGGATGAGCAAACCAAAAAAGTACCATGCTTGGCATGCAATATGCCAACACCACCAGTTATTTCCGAACCGGAGCCTCCAATACAAGGTAGGTAGTAATGACCGTTTGTATAAAAGAACTCTGTTGGATTTTATCAAGACAGTTCTTTCAACAGAAGTCTGTAACCTTAAAAGCTACTTACAACTTTGTCGAGGAGACCTCAAGGCGTGCCTCGAAAAATTCTAAAAGCAGTACTCATTGTCGTCAAATTAAGGAAATTATGAGGTCCCTCGAATGAGAGTGAGTTGAGGTCACGAATACGTAATTATTTGGAGGAATATTCCGGTTTTTATATTGGCTAAGCTTATTTTGAGAGCACTCTGTGAGCGCGCTATCTGTGGTTTTCAACTTAACATTTGTCATATGAAAGTAGATCATAAAATCAATATTGACAAAACCAAAATAACGTCATTTGAGCAAAGGACAAATCAGAACAAACCGAAGGAGACAAAATAATTTCAGAAACACCATCTACCAATTTTTTTGGACTAGAATTAGATAGTAAAGTTTTCCAATTTTAACAATACAAATATGAATACAATATAATTTTTACTTAAAACTAAATAAAGTGAAATGAATTATGATGATATAATATTATGAATATTTCTTGAAATGTTATGTATCCATGCCACTATTATGTTGCTTGTCTTTGGTAAATTGTTTTGTTACTTACTATTTAAACATGCAAACCTTTTTTCCATACGCCATGAAATAGTTCTATTACATTGTTTGTTGCTATGTGAGCTCTGTTATATCTAATTTCAGGTTGTGATTGCGAATCCATATACGACGATTGCGCATGACCACTATCACCAATTAGTTACCCTGCAAGTTCCTCTTCTTCGAATCTCTTTAAAACATTTATTGTTCGAAAATATTCTTGAGTCGTGAATAGACCTCAGGCCAGCGTGCTACTATGTCATACATTTCCATTTGTGGTCCATACAATATTTGCACATTAATTGAGAACCAACCTTTGTGATTGCGAAATACTTCACCGTTTTGTTGTTGGGATTTTTGATTGGTATACGAGTACAATCAATGGATCCTATAGCCCCAAGAAATCCAACAATACGATGCAATCTAATCCTCACATCAGTTCGCTCAGCAACATCAGAAAATTGACAAATCGTCTTATTCTTAAAGCGAAAATTTTGGATTTTTTTTTGCTACAATCTTTGAAATGATCGATTGACTGATATGGTGCAAATCCCGCAAAGAATCTGAAAATACATTGTATGTCTGTACTTAATTTATAAAATTATAACATATTTTAATAAATTTTGTAATATATTTTTTGTTTTTTAATTTTTTTTTTATATCTGCCGTTTTATTTTTTTAATGATTTCTTTTACTTTTTGCCGTTAAGGTGGTTGATGTGTGTTTTTACCGGAAGGTTGGCAATGGAAACAGCGTGTTCACAGTCGAAGGTTTAATGAACGACTGACGTTGTGTACAGAGGTTGAGAGGATTTAGAATTTAATTTACGACCTACGTCATACATTGCCTAAGTTTAAAGATATTTAATATGCATGCACTACAACTATTTTATTCGTTTAATTTTTTTTTTATTTTATAGCTAGCCCATATTGTCCATTATTTATTATTGGTTGACAGGGGAGAATGGAAGAAGAAAACGTGTTAAGCTTACCTCAGGTAGAATGGGACAAGGGCGGGAAGGTGATAACTGTTGTATGGGTAATATGCATGAAATAAAACACAATTTATTTATTTTATTTTTAATTGACAAGTTCTTGTGTGTGCGACAAAAAATTACATCTTACTTGGAAGTATCCTGTTGCATAAAATCGTAAAGCGTTACATTTGGAGTATTGGTGGAATTGGCAATCCACGTCTGTTACCACCAATGTCTTAAAATAATAGCGGTAGCAAGAAACTCATCACAATATCTTTAGTGAAGCGAAATCTATTTTTAAATTCATTTTCATCATCAATAGGATTGCAATTTTCTACATCTCGTAAATAGCGATCGTATACATATTCAATAAACTCTTCAAAAGATAATATGAAAATCGGATAAAATACGCGTATTTTGGTTAAAAGTCCCTTGTTAATTACCTCAAGGAAGCTTCAAGGTAGATCGCGACGTACCTTATATTTGACAGTTGGTTCCTTTACTGAAACTCACCTCGACTGAGGAAACTGTTTGAAATGAGGATTAAAATTGCAAACTATGAATATGAAACCACCTAAGCACAAACCTAAGTGAGGTCGAGTCATCATTATCCTGCCTCTAGACTAATTTATTTGTGTTCGGCGCAATATGTCTTCCACTTCCATATTAATTTCTCTATTACTCTTCATCTCAGCAGTCACCTCTTTTTTAGCCATATTATCCTTCACACAGTCTTTTTGGTTCAGCTCAGGTTTTGACTTAGAATATGGTATGGTATGGTATGTATGGTATGTTCGACGCTTAGGTGATTATCCAACTTCAATTTTTAATTACAGCATTAATTGAAGTATTGCTTTGTGTCAGGGAAACTTTTGCTATATTTTTTAAATTTTAAGAAGCCCTATAGCCCACAAAATAGTAGTATTAATGTACTCAAAAGTAGGTTGCTAATACCCCTCAATAGCAGCCTGGTGTTTGTTTTTTGTCTCCGATTGGTTGATGGCAGTAGGCTTCCCCACTATTACTATTCTATAGGCGCTTCCCCCTATCAATATCGAAGAACAACTAACACTGAAGTTTTACAGTGACAGTTTTCAGTGTTCGTTCAGATTTTTGCCACGTGGCAAAAGGTCTGTCTGTTTAGTATAAAACGAACATACATATCCACCTAGTGTAGTTTAGTAATTACGTAGTATAGTAGAATATTGTTATCAAAGCACGTATGTGGAGCGGGTATTAATATCTTGTAGGTAACTTACACCATACTCCAAAGTTTCAAACTTTATAATAATACTTTTTGTCTTTTCAACAGCTCCAATTGATAGCATTGATGAATTTTGGGGTATTTCTTTGACTCCGACCGCACGAGATATGTCATACTAATTTATTTGGATTAACATATTTTAATGTTATTTAAATTGAATAAATAATAATTATACCTTAACATAAACACACTTTTATTTATTTTCGTACCTCATTGTTGAGAGTATCGCTGCAAGTGTCGGTTGTCATAACAAAGTAACTCATTTTTTCAACTCCTTGGTTCTCCAGCGATTTATTCAAGAAGAATATTCAGCACGATAAACTACCTACATAATATGTAATAAGCAGGGCTGGGCAAAATACATGTTTTGCTTTCATTGAAATACAAAATACTATCTCGCAAGTATTTAAATACGAAAAAAAAATACAGTATTTTGGCAATTTTTATTTGAAAAACAAAATATTAAGAATAAAAAGTAATCCAGCCCAGCATGGGCTATAAAGCAGAGTAAAAGAAGATTAATCAGTAAAACTAAAGTTTCCTTTCATGAACACTAGATTTTTAAATGTACCTACTGTCAGACAAACAGCCTCTTGTTGGAGAATGAATAAAACCTGCTAAAGAAAACGATCTTTCTACTTTCAGGTATTTGAAATACGATTTATAAATTACATTTTATGCAAGTAATTGAAATACAAATACCAAATACGTTTTTGTATTTCAATTACAAGTAGGTAATTCAAATACTGCCCAACCCTGGTAATAAGTAAGCACGTTGAGTATAACCCACTTGTATCGTCATTCTTATAGGAATGGTACAACCGCACCTATGGTTCATGTTTTAAGTAAAGAAATAATGTTAAACAGTGTTAAATAGTGTTATTACTGACTTACGCAGTATCGCTGGTCAATATTGTATTTATTTATTTGTGAAGTTTGCAAAGTGTATAAGTTAAAGAAAACTAAATAAAATTATAATTTTCTTCATTCATTCATTCATTGGTTATGTCACATCACTAGCACTCTTTATTTGTTACCGTAGGACAATGATTGTATGCATACACGCTAATTTGTCAATGTGTGTATTTCTTTATTGTGGTTATTTTTCTTCGAGTACGTTTGTAGTAATAGGATGCATGTCTCTGTGTATAATTATACATTTTCCGTAGTGTTCTGTATCTGTTTACCTCAAGAAAATTTTGTCCGGCAATCGGTCTTGCTTTCTCTGTAAATTATTCCTCTATGTGTACACAGGATTGTCTAGTACCTTGAGTACCTTGGTCTGTAGTGTAATTATTACGTTCCATGTTTACTACCGCTACCTATCTATATTACTATTAACTATCTGTGTTTGTCACAGAAGGTGTAAACGTCATTGTCATTTTGACGTATCCTTCTGACGTAAATTACAATGGGATTACGGAATTTTGTGGGGTTATGATGAAAACTCTACGAGAATTATTTTGATTAATTTTACTGCCCTAGTTAAAAGGTAAATTAATTCAACAGTAACCTAATTCATAGATTATTGTCTACATCTAAGTTAAAATAACCATGTACTAAGTGGTGTTTTATACTTCATTTTCAGCAAGAATAAACGTTTGTAAGAATGCATAAAATACTTGAGTTTCAAGCTGTTGTGCTGGCTGCAGGAAGAGGCTCCCGGTTGCCTGATGTAGGTGGTTCGGTCTCCAAGTGTCTCTTACCCGTTGGGCCTTACCCAGTACTGTGGTACTCATTGAACTTGCTTGAGAAAATCGGATTCCAAGGTACGTTTATTTATTTACAGTTGGGTCAGAGAATTACTTATCTTAGTTATGAGGCGAATTTTCTGTTTTTTTTTAATGCTTTTTTTATAATCCTCTTTTCAATAAGCAGTTAACATGATTTTATCGAAGTTCACGATTTCAGTCAATTAATTTTTTACTTACTTAGTGTTTTTTTTTTCAGAAACTCTTGTTGTTGTACTGGATGAAGATAAGTCAAACATTTGGAATGCTCTAGAAAAATGTCCTTTAAAAATTAAATACGAATTAATAGTAATCCCTTCGGATGAGGACTGGGGCACTGCTAACTCACTGAAACATATCAGTAGCAGAGTGACCACTGACCTACTGGTTATCTCTGGGGACCTGATCACTAACATAAATCTCAATGAAGTATTGAATGTTCATAGAAAGTATGATGCTGCACTCACTACTTTATTCTTCAACAATGGCCCAGAAGAGTGGATTGAACTCCCCGGACCAAAAACTAAAGCTAAACCAGACAGAGATCTTGTTTGCATAGACAAAGAAACACAAAGACTGGTCTTCCTGGCCAGCGCCAGTGACTTTGAGGAGAATGTAACAATACCAAGAATGCTAGTGAAGAAGTTTGATGCTATAAGTATGTACAGCCGACTGTTAGATGCCCATGTATATGTGATGAAACAGTGGGTCATGGACTATCTTGTAGAGTCTGACAAGTTCACATCTATCAAAGGAGAACTTATACCTCACATTGTGAAAAAACAATTGTCAAAGCCTAAAAACCCAGCAGAAAAGAAGGGCACTTCTGAGAAAAACGTAGAAGTCACAAAAGATATATTTGACTTTGCAGTAGAGAATGGTTATGAGAGCAAAATAAGAGAGCTCACGGCATACAATGATCATAAATTGGGAAGTAAGGGAGTTTTCTACAATGACATGTTGAGGTGCTATGCTCATATACCTAGTAAGAACACGTTTGGTATAAGAGTCAACACCCTTTCATCTTTTTACCTATCAAATAATAAGGTAAGAAATCAACACATATTATTAACACGTTGAACGCCATGGGGGTCACCGGTGACCTCATCTGGTTCTCTTTATTGCGCCATGGGGGGCACCGGTGACCTCAAGGGTTTTTTTTTTTGTTATATTTACGGAACCCTACGGCAGATTTTTATGAAAAACAGTATATATACATATCTTGATAAAATACATAAATTACAAGATTTTTTTTTACAAAAAACTTTTTCCTATGATGGTGTTTAACGTTTTAAGTTTTTTGCCATACACTTCATGGTATAAAGACTAACCCCTCTCTAAGTTTAGACATAGTACCTAAGCATAGCTGCATTCGGAACAACATTCATTACAATGGCCAATCATGCAGTTTTATACTCTAAGTATTACAGTATTTCATGAAATGATTCTATATGTATTCCTTTAAAATTTATAATATCAATATTAATATAATGATCAGAGATTGGAATACGTAGAGTATATTATTTAACAGCTTTATTTCGAAACTTAAAAATCATTCTGGGATTTTATATGGAGTTCTTATCCACATGTCGCTTACTTCCTCGAAGTTTAATCAAATATACTCTAGCTATTCCGAGCTCTGATAATAATAGGTATCAATTTTATTTTCTTAATATTCCAGATATTGTCAAAATGGGAAGAATTGACTGGAACTCCCATAACTGATAGATTCCACCCAGACAGTGAAGTGAAAACAAAGCAAATAGATGAGTCTAGTACTGTCGGAGAGAAAAGTCTTGTCAGTGAGAAAACTTCCATCAAAAATACATTCATTGGTGCCAATTGTACAGTTGAGAACAAAGTTAGATTGAGCAACTGTATATTGATGAACAATGTGACTATTAAAGAAGGGTAAGCTATATTTTTATTATGAAACAAACTTTAAGGAGCTTGGGGCTAAAATGATAACAGCCACACAAGTTGATCTTCAGGTTAAGCCGCGCTTGCCACACATACCGAGTTTCCTCCTTGCCTCAAAAATCACGTAAAGCCATTGGTCGTGGCTGTCATTTGTGGATCTTTGGCAGTTGTTACAAGTAGTCAGTGGCCCGAAAGTCTGACAACCAGTCTTACCAAGAGGTATCGTATGACCCAGTACTAACTGGGTTGTAGGGGAAAGGCAGACAACCTAGACACACTGTCTAGGACCTAGGTTGTCTGCCTAGTTCACTAATTTAAAACTAGATGGCGCCAGTAGGATGTTTGTTAGAATGCATAAGATTTCAAAAAAAGGTTGTAATATTTACAAACATGGAATTTTGATCTCACTCAACTCAATCAATTCATGTCAATCGCTAAATTTGCACTACAGTGGATGAACGGGCAGAAGATGTTCGTTCCCCCTTGTCGAAGAATTGCGGAGTGGAGACGAATGAAACTCGCGTAGAAGTTGACACGAACGTTTAATGATTACTTACTATTGTAGGTACACATAACATAACCTTATATAGTAGGTACACTTAACTTTTACGGGCGTGTACATGAAATTATAATTCTGCTGTTCAGTACATTTTGACTTTTTTTATAATCGACGAAAAATTCCTATGGGTTCAGAATAATGTACTTTACGACTTATAGAAGTTACTCTTAAAATATTTCGTGCGTGAAAAGATAGACCTTATATATAGAGCACTCAAACTATGCATTATAATTATATGATACAGTAAAATACCAAGGAGTATATGTAAAAAGCGTAGCAGGTGGCGTTCTGTGGTTTCTGCCTACCCCTATGGGAAAAATGCATGAGTTGATGTATGTAAAATACCATAAACAAGCTATAAAAAGAAACGTCCCTTGTCCTCAGTTGCGTCCTCCAAGACTGCGTGGTGTACACCGGAGCGACGGTAGACACGGGCTGTAACCTGCAGTACTGCCTCGTGGGACCGCATCACGAGGTCGCGTCGTCCACCTCGAGCAACCACCAGCTACACGCCGAGACTACAGATAATATGATCACGCTTGGTTGAAAGTTCAAATATACAAATATATTTTTTATGGATAGTTCGCTTTTTAATTTTTGACACTCAGGAGAAGCAACTGTCCCGCCGCATTTTCTCGCTCATGAAAAGATCAAAGTATTGTAGGTTAGGTCCCATGTCGCGTACTGTTCACACCGCCGCGCGCCGCCGCCGGCGAGCGTCTGTCAAATAAACAATTCGTTTTCAGTTTCTGGCTTTCTACTTACTTCTCGCTATGTCGCCTTGTTTTCGTGTCGGTGAAACTCAAATGTTATAGTGTTAGACCAGTATGTAGCCACCTGCACAGCTCTAACATGTGCTTTCTCGTTACTCACCGGTGTTTGGTCAGGTGCCTAAATATACTTGCACATATGCCTATATTTATAAGGTGGATCTTGTCTATGTACAATTCACATTGAAAAACACTCAGTACATACAAAAGCATAAATTGCACACGCCAGAGTTGTCAGAGGCCTTGGGTTAGACAGATCTCCAAGCTTAGCATGCATTACTATCTTGTTGCTATGATAATATAATATGCGCTAGTAAATGGTACCTAATGAATGTAAATCTTGGAATGCCTGCCTGTGTCATCGTCGATGACCCAAAAAAAAAAACTTTTTTTTGGACTTTAATGTTGTTTAGTAAAATATCAATGCACATTACATCGACAAAGTTTCGCTAGCTAATTTTACCTTGTATAACGGGTTTATAAAGACATTTAACGAAGTCGAGAGGCACTTTTTCTTCCATCATTGCGATTTTTTTTTGTACTGGACCATACCGGATTAATAACACGTTTTAAAAAAATACAAGTTTTAAATGTTTACTTTAAACACCTCCAATCTCCATGACCCATGTACTATTTAATGCATCCATCAGCACAATGTTTTGTGCGTTACCGTAAACGGTAAGGTAGCAGTGATAGCCTAGTGGTGTGACCGTCGGACTGCCAAGTCATAGGTCTCGAGTTCGAACCCAAGACCCGCACCTCTGATTTTTCGGAATCATGTGCGTATTTTACAATTACCACTTGCTTCGGTGAAGGAAAACATCGTGAGGAAACCAGCATGCCTGGGAGATATTTCTCGACAGCATGTAAAGCCAGGTTAGGCACTAACCAAACGATAAAGAAAGAACCGTAAACGGTGATCTCTCACACCAAAAAAGGGGTTACTTAAAAATATTTTTTGTGCAATGTTACTTAGTTTCATGTACAGAATGCTTGGTTGACTTTGTGACGGGTCCTTTTTACACCCTGTATGTAGGTCGCATGCGTATCCGTAAGTCATCGTGTAAAAACCTCATCTAAGTAGGTATGAATAGGTAGGTAAATCAGACGAGCTTAATTACATACTAAGGTGGAATACATTCTCTGATATGGTGGAGGTCATAAGGTCTAGCAGTGAAGATTACCAACACTATCTTGTTATGTCGTCAGGCTTTAGGCTACCCCTCCTCTCCCTCCCAGCATCACATTTATAACTTTTGCAATCTGTTACAATAAAAAACGGCTTTATAGACACAAATTCACTTGCTCGGATTTTTTATTCATAATCGGTGAAAAATGTTTTACTCGTCACACGTAACACAAAAAATACACGTGATTGTCACATTATCGCATCCCCCCATGGTGATACTGATAAGTCGTGATTTTTTTTATTCCCTACCCCTAGTTCAACCTCACGTGACGACCTCTAAAATAACTAGGTATGTGGGAGTGGAAACCTGCCTGTTTTATTTCCTTGCTAAATCCTCACGGCTGAAACTCAACAGTCCGTCAAGGTAGCAACTAACTACCGTGCTAAGAGTGTTTTCAGCACAGCACAGGAGGAGTAACGTTCCTATGCTACGCTGCAAACGCTCGTAGCAAGTTTTACTTTCTCGTAGCCATCGGTGGGTAGTGCGTGAGCACTTTTCTTATTCAATGCTGTACTATACGTAATTTTGTGGAATGAATTTTGTGAATGATAATTGTTGTTTTTGTTGGCATTTAGAAATCCTTGTACATATTGAGTTCTTACGTAATTAGGTACCTACATAGAACGTGATTAACAAGTCACTTGTTACAATGGTCATCGGCTGGAAAATGCCTAAGTGTGACAAGAAATGCATTAATCTACATAGTCGTGTTACCTAATTAATTAAAATTTACGCGTCAACCATCGGTTGCTACGACTGACACGATAGATGAGAACTAACCTGTTAACTGCTTCATTAAGGAATGTAGATCTTAAAAAGAGCTTAGCTAGTGGGATTTTATAGAATCGAACAAGAGGAAAATAGCTACACGTACGTCAAGAAATAGATTCTCCACGTTCATTTGGCACTTAGGCACTTCTGAACTTCGTCAATCTAACCAGTACCGTTCCACTGCTGGCTAAAGGCCTCCTATGCCTCCTCTCTCCTATTTGCGGACAGACGTATTATAAGCGTTGTGCCAGTTCTTCTTCCCAGCTACAAAACTGGCAAAGTGGCGAAGGGCGGGCGTTTTATGGAACTGTCTTGTGTAGTTTTTAAAATAACCGCCATGTAGATGCACCTTCTGCGAAAATAAGTAACCGAATGGCACAAGTGACGGTTTTTTTAACCGACTTCAAAAAAAGAAAGAGGTTCTCAATTCCGTTGTATGTTTTTTTTTGTGTTTGTTACCTCATATCTTCGTCATTTATGAACCGATTTGAAAAATCCTTCTTTTATCTGAATGGATCTACTTTCCGATTGGTCCCATAGAAATGTCATTGAAATCGGTTCAGCTGTTTGGTTTAGAAATCAAAATAGCTGCAAAAAATACGATAAAACTTTTTTGCAAAAAAAAAATGGACTTCCAAAAAAACACAAAAAAAAGTGGGAAATAACTTTACTTTCGAAAGTCGGTGGCAAAAAAGTCAATGAAACAAACAATAGTCACCGACTTTTTTTAGTGTTTTTTTGGAAGTCGGTTTTTTTTGCAAAAAAAAGTTTTTTTACGTAAAGGGTCAGTAAGCACACAAAAAAGTTTAAAATGCGTATATCTCAAAAGTGCCATTTCTGCGTCAGTTTTTTTTTTTGAGGACGTGCCAAATATGTAATTTCGCTGCAGAGATATCTAAGCACAACAAAACATTGAGTTACGTGTCAGGCAAGGATTCCGTTACTAACAGACCACCTATTACTATAATAATAAGGTTTACGGTGACCTGACCTGTCGTAATAACCAGTAATCGTCGACTTTTACTTCCTAGAACAGTTTAATAATGTCTAGATTATTACAGACCATTGAAATACCTGAAAGTCGTTAGTAGATGTATGATTAGGTTCTTTTTAGGCACACAACAGTTTGTTTTTCGGAAACAGAATTTTTAATTGCTGGTTATACCTACCTATTTTAAGTTGGTAAATAGGTACCTGCCTACTTGTCTACATAATGGTATGTAGATGACTAGGTACCACCCTAATAATCCATACTAATATTGTAAATGTGAAAGTCACTCTGTTTGTTTGCTACCTTTTCACGTCCAAACGGCTGGTTGGATCGTTATAAAATTTGGCATGGTGATAAATTATATCTTAGGGTAGGACATAGGCTACTTTTTATACCAGAAAAACACATCAAAATTTCCAGCAGCTAGTTTTATATAAAAGGAACAAAACAGAAAAAATATGTGATTAAATAAGTAGGTACCTAATCAGTAAAGAAGGTGGAAGGGCCACCGACACCGACTATTCAGTAGTACAAAACTGCAATACCTACACGGTCAAAATGTAGGTATGGAGCAGCAGATTTTTTTTACCCAGATTGCATGTTACATACGTGCATTGCATGTTACATATGTGGCCTCCAAAATTTAGTTAATTTTTTTTTCATCTGTAATGTCAAGCTAACTTAATACAAGCTATACCTGCTTACCTTCTTCGAAGAAAAGTTCTATGAACTGCTAAATTGCTATTAGATAAGGTCAACTCTTTATATGTCAATAATAAAGCTAGCTAAATTCACTGGAATTCTACTCGCACTGCAAAAAATGACAGATCTCTTTCTTAATTGACAACAGAGGCCCTAGCACGAGCGCGCGCTGTCAACGTAACGTAAATACGTCGATTTTTTAATCTGAAATAAGTACAATTATTATCCTATAGCATTTTAATTTTGTTTGCAACAAGCACAATCAATAACATCCGTAGATATACACACATAGACATTTTTTGTCGGTTATTAAAAAAAATCTGCTGTTTCCTACAAAAGTGCAATAGGTAAGTACCTACACTGTTAAAATGTATGGAGCAGCTGATTGTTTTTTTATAACCGACGAAAAATTTCTATGAGGGGGGGTTCACAATGATGAACTGAGTATGTGGTTTCCGCTATCGCGTCGGTGACTATTCCACCCCGTAGTTACATTCTTAAAATTAAGAAAATATTATTTATGCAACGGGTATTTTTAATTTTAAAATCGACGTATCTGTTTAATTTTATAATCGTTCCGTTAACACCGCGCGCTCATGCTAGGGCCTCAGGCATCAATTACACATGCATGTTAGTGTCTAGACTCTAGATCATAGGTTGCCAACGGGGGCGGTACCGCCCCCTAGTGGACGCTGGAATTTTTCACGGTGGCGGTAGCGAGTCCAAAGGTAAATGTGGGTCGTTATGAAATACCTCTATTTTCATGTAAAAACATTCCATCTAGCCTTCTAAAATGTTTATCTTATAATTATTTCGTAAAAGGGGGCGTTGGACTTTTTTTTGTCTTGTATAGGGGGCGGTAGTCCACTAAAGGGTGGTAACCTATGGTCTAGATCATAGGTTCCCAACGGGAGCGGTACCGCCCCCTAGTGGGCGCTGGGGCTTTTCATGGGGGCGGTAGCGGGTCCAAAGGCAAATGGGGGGGCGTTATAACATACCTCGATTTTCATGAAAACATTTTGCCTAACCGTCTAAAATGTTTATTAGGGGGCAGTATTCCATAAAAGGTTGGGAACCTATGGTCTAGAATCTAGACCATCTAGACTCTAGATAAATCAAAGAGCCAAATGGAACGCAAATTGTAGGCAGGTGCCGTAATCGTGGCACTACCATTAATGTTGACTTATGTAACTGTTGCTGCGCATCTGTCTCTTTACAAACTTGTGGTAAAAACCTAGTTTGATCGGAATCCATAAACTATGGGGTCAAAGTGATGATCTTTATGATTATTGACCAAAAACATTTTTAAAAAAACCCAGTCCTTGTCGTTTTCATGCATATGGAGTGAGAATCCATTAGATTGTAACACCATTTTAGTCAAATACGTTTATGGATAAAGGGGGTTAACTATTTAAGTAAGTAGGTACTGACGGAGTTACTTAAACTCCAAAAAAATGTTGACCTGCTGCCACAGTTAAGCTTTGATGGCGAGTTTGACACGAGTAAAATGCTGGGGAATTTGTTCCACCACACGTATCTTCCCAGCTAGAACACTAGGAAGTGGCGAAGGGCGGGTGCTTTGGGGGCTGTCCGAGGTAGAAATATTGACGTTCAAAAATTGCCTTTTGAATTTGTAAAAAATAAATAAGTAGGTTCAATGATAAATTGATAAGTATATAAATATCAGCGTAACATTAGACTTTTTACTACAACACCGCTTAAAGCATGATTTAATCACGCGACGTTTGCGCCTAAGAACCATATTTGGCTGTTTGCACCTACGTAATTGTTTTAAATAAGGCATGTAATTAGCATCATCATCAGTAGTTATATCATGTATTATAAAGCATTATGATCTTTTAACGTCAATTTGGACATGCCTATATTTACCACTAAGTATGGGTAAGTGTAAGTCCTATAATTACGACCATGCATTTCAAAGTAAGTAATTGTTAGGTTGTATTAATAAGCAAGTTACGAATAAAAACAGGAGAAAGTTAAATTGATAGTTAGATTAGGTACCTATGTAGGTAACAGTTGATATTGCTATCTACAGCAGATGAATAGATATAGAGAACAGAGTACATAATCATTATAGGTAATTGTTTGAGCAAATTGCTGATATGCTTTACATAAATAGGTACCATGGTACAATATTTTGATAAATAATCTGCAATACACATTCATACCTACATAATAGATACCTACTGATATAACTTCGTACCTTTTTTTTTTTTTTTCGGATGGGAAATCATCAAATGACTTCTCCCGCTCTGGGCTGAGCGGGCAGGAGTGTCAGACTTTTACTGACTAAAACCCACCCATGTTACTACTGTTGTGTTGTACTTCGTACCTGAACGTAAATTATGAATTCATTCGTATATTATTATTCTATTGAGACAGTAACTGGCAACATTAAAAGAGCGTGATTGGAAAAGAGTGACCTAACCAAAATTTTGCAATTTTTTACTGCAGACTTGGCGCCATTTGTCAGATTGTTGCAACAAATTATTGGTCATTGCGTGCAAACTGGTTGGGCTAGACAGATAATAGCTGTAGCGATATGTAGAAGGTACGTCTTATATTATATAACAAACACTGGCATTTATAGCAAAAATACTGGAAGTGTAAACCAACTGCATCGCGTGTGACCGCGTAGTTTGGCGAGTGAATCTCGCGTCTTCTTTGCATAATAATAATTACGTCTGCCTATGTATTGCAGAATAGATAGAGAGGAATAGCCTGCTTGAGTTTTACGAAATCTATTTGGAACGTACATTGTACCTAACATCTTACGAAAAAGATGTGGTAACGGCCAGGAGGCGGAGTGAGTGGGTACATAACTATCTAGCAAATTTATCCGTAGCTGTAGGTCCACAGGACCCTACCCCACCTTTTACCTTTTACACTTCAACTTTGCAGAGGTTTTACAATGTGAAACATTCGAACAAAAGTCTTGATGCTACGAGTAGTTGGTCTTCGTCTGGTTTTGTTGGTTCGTAAATTGAATGACTCTAGGGAGTTAAACGATTCTGGATCCACAGATAATACTACACTAAAAAATACTTGGTTCCAATGACAAAACATAAAAAGCAATCAGCCAAACTGGCTGGTTGTCTGCGCACTTCACAACCTTCGGCATAGGCTTTTCTCATAAAGCATCTAGTTCTGTGAGAAAACTTTGTTTTTGGTAGAACGAGATTATTAATTACCTTCGTGTTGGTCGTACAGTTTCAGCTGTTTAAATTGAACGAAGGTGAACAATGGACCTATTTACAAACATGAAACTGGAGAGGTATGTCAAGAGCCTGCAACTTTTTTCGTTTGAAAAGTACATTTAGTTAAAGACATGGCTAATCTAGATGTTTTCTAATGATAATGTAATGGGTGGCTACCACACACAGATGACATCGTCTGCCATAAACAATAGTGTTGTTGACGGAATGATAGGCTTCTCCCAACTCCCTAATTACCACCATCTTCCGTATTAAAAGTTACAATTTATCCTACATGTATATTTTTCTAGGGATTATCCATTTCATTACGTTACAATCAAACGCATGTTGGCAATCACATCGAAATAATGTCGGCAGTTACATACCTACGTCATGGAGAATCTCTCAATTATGGATGAATGTTGTGTACTTTCAAACAGGTAGTTTAAAAAACTCTGATTTAAGAAATTTCCCTGTTATAGCATTCAAGGGGTAAAAAGATAACGTCCCAGAGAACGCTGGAAACTGTACATAGACTTATAGATTAGTCACTAGAGATGGCTTTAATCAGTAACGGTACTATAGCGATAAGACCTAAAATGACATCGGTGCCGGTGATAACTAAATAGGTAACTTTTGATATGGTCTCTACATTGTTTTATAAAGATCTTGTAACAAATCGACAAAATAATATACTTCATGTACTTTTAAACTTGCTACTTAAACATTTTAGATTTTAATTAGGAGCACCATCTCATTACCTTTCAATATCACGATAATGATGTAATTATCGCAATTAACTGCCCAAAACCTTACAACAACCTCATTTCTCTTGATCCACCGTGTCAACGCTGCGAAGACTATCGTTCTTAGTTTATTTATACGCTCTGATTGATGATGGCATGCCAAAAACTAAAAATATAGGTAGCCTAAATAATCTAACATAGATTTATGGAAATGGGTGCCCGAAAAATATTTTTGTAAAACTTCGTAGCGTCTTGTAAGTGACTAACCAATTGTCTACGATACGACACTACGAAGTTTTTGAAGAATATAGAGAATGGACGCTTATGAAAAACCACTAGGTATTAAAAGCCTACAACAAAAAGGAGCATCGATCAATTTACAATTTTCACTTAGAAAACCTCTACCACATAAAATCTAACATGCGCAACTACTACTTGTACATAAACCAAACCTAGCTGCATGAAATCTAAACATTGCAGACTTTCTTATTCATAGCCATTTCATTTCACCTGTCTCCTTGACCGATGCACTTAAGCGTTAACAGTTGCAAAGCAACACTAGAGATCGCCATCAAACAATTTTACGATCTTGAAATATCATCTAGCCATCAATCAACAAAATAAATTACGGTATGTACGGTCAACTGTATGTTAACTTTAACTGCGAAAAACGTCCCTGCTGCTACGAATTAAAGGCGCTAGCAAAGACTTATCTTTGCCTGAAGTGACGTCTTGCATTTCGCCAGGTTGCACACTAGGTACAATGAAAGTGGTGCGGCGTCTGCAGCCGGTCTGCGCGCGCGCCGCGCCGGCAACCCGCAAGGCAGTCCACGAAGCACTTTCCCGACCCGCGCACGCGCGTACGTTCGCCTGTATTACAACACTCGGAAACGCTCCGAAATTACGTGATTCCATTTAAAGCCATTCCCATTCTAAGTGTAACTTCATGTAAATTCGACTGATTGTTATATAAAACTATTAAGTAACGGGCTTTTGTCAGTCTCATCCCTTGGTTGTTTATGTGAGCTTCGTGTGTACACACGACAGTTTTCAGCGGTGTAACAAACAGTAGAGAGAAGCGGAAAATCTGGGAGCGACCGGCAAACAAACTGATTGCAGGATCTTGGGTGAGTGAGAAAATGTGCAAACTTATTTATAGTGAGTATAATTATGAAAGGAGTATGATTTTGTGAAGTAAATAATAGCTTCACTGTTCAGTAATTACACATATGCATTATTCCGCGTATGTGTACCGCGCACCTAAACGTGAAATATGTAACGAGTTCTCGGTGTTACAGCCATAAATTATTCGTTGCAAAATCAACTTTAAAAACAAAAGTGCCTTTGTGCGTACAAAGAAATTAATAAAAATATTAACACATTAATAACACAAATAAATTACAAATAACTGACACTTACTATTTAATTAGAACAGCATGGCGACCTATTAAAACTTTAATTTAAGTAATTTAAATGAAAGTTTCATTTTCACTTTTCCAGAACTAAAAATTCACAGGTTCTATTATGACTATTTGAGCATATATAGTACAGTAATTTCTTTAAGATATATCTCAATCTTATTTATATCAGACCAAACCAAATCACGTATTATGTATTTTAAAGTTGTAAGACTGTTAAGTACTTTAGACTATGGGCAACTTTGTGTGAGTTTATCCACGTGAATCCTTGCCACAATTTTCATTAAAACTAAAGAAAGGTAGTAACATCTTGTGTTCTTCAAATATCGTTTTAGAAGTAAGAAGTAAAGGGCACAATGTGATGAAAACGAAACCAGATTTCGAGTCCAATGTCAAAAAAAAACAATATTGAAGGCGGCGACGCCAACGACGCCGACGTTATGTCAAGAGATACGAGTACTCAAGAGCCTATAATTCCGAGGAACTGTTTCCGAGTTCGTAACCAATACAGCGAGTCATGAAAAAACCATCTACGCCTGAATGCGAACCGCAATCAATTTCCAAGTTCCTACGTAATCACTCTAAACTATCATTACGTTAACTTGCCATTCTTCAAAATCGGACTCATTGCGAAAACCTCTTTCTAACTATTTATCATGCGAACTTCTTATCATTAACTTAGAACTTGTTTTTATCAAAACAAAAGTGTCTCTTATTCAAATTGGTTGATTTTAAGAGCTTCATATGTTTGTTACCTTATGATCAAAGAGCAAAGAAATTTCTTTATTTTGATAAGGCTTCAAAGAATCCGAAATCTCATTAGTTACCCAAAGTCGCTCACTCACCAGGAACATTTCGCCTGCACTGGAACAGTTCAGATTCGAGCATTACATCAGAAAGTTAGGACAAACGAAAAAAAAACGATTCTTGGTTTTTTACATTATAGGCGAATGCTCCGGTGTGGGAGAGCCTAGTTCATGGCATAAAAGTATAAAGCGTCACATAATATTAAGTAGTTAGCAAAATGTTTAAATTATTATTATTATAAATTATTATTTCTAAAATTTTGCGAATAGTAAACACAAAAACAAGGTTAATGGCCGCGTCTACCGTAATATCTACTGGTGCTACATTAGTGCTGCCATACGTCCCGAATTGTCAGACTTGTCCGGAATTTAAGTTCAGTGGCCGCAATGCGGGGAATTCTAAAACGTCCGGAATTTTTAGTTGATATTAAAATAAAATTAATTTTAGTAAAACATAATAATTCACTTAAATTAAACTGTCCATAAAAGAAAAGAGTCCGGAATTTTCTTCGAATGTCCGGAATTTTCTCCGGAAAAAATCTTGGATCTGGTAACCCTATGCTACATAGATTCTGATGCATTGTTTACTAACTTTCAAAGCAGTAAAAGGATAGAGAGTATGTAGGTACTGTAACGCACCTGAAGATAATCAGGTGGGTTACCATGATGAGGAATATTTTAGGACTATTCCGAGGGTGGGAAAGTGACAGCGCTAGTCAGCTGTTTAGCGCCATCTCTTACCCACTCTCGGAATAACACTAAAACATTACTGCTCTAACAGATCATGGTAAACTTCCAGGTACGTTTCTTCTATTAAAAAAAAGCCTTGCGAAAACTTACAACAATTTATTTGAAAGAACGGAGTTCACTTTCTCAGACTGAACTGATCACATTAAAAACAACTACGCAATTTCCAAATAAATTATTTAAATTCAACATAGTTGGCCAAAGAAAAGATGGATAGATTGTGTGAGGAATGATATGAAAGAGAAAGGAGTAAATGATGCCGTGACGGGGTGACAGGGGAGAATGGAAGAAGAAAACGTGTTGCGCCAACCCTGGGTAGAATGGGACAAGGGCAGGAAGTGATGATGATGATGAGTTGGAGCTGCTGAATGTGAGCAGTCATATAACGAGCTTCATCATAAAGTTGGAACTCTAGATAAGTAACTATATGGTATAGTTGGGGATAAGCGTTAGACTTGTAAGCTGGAAGGCAAACAAAACACACGATGTACTTTTTTTAAACTTGGGCGACCTTCAATTAATATGGGTAAATTAGGTAAAACTTGCTACGAAAAGCACAAACAGCAACAGTTCGCTATTATAAAGAAATTCCAAATAATAAACAAGCACCAAAATAATTATGCAGACGAATCCGTAATTTAAAAAACGTAAATGTTATAACTTAAAGGTATAAGCCATGAAGCGGCTGAAAAATCTTGCAAAATCGCTACGGCTGGCAGGGGACCATACGCTCACAATACAATGGAATCGTTACACAAGTGGATGTTGCCCATCTCCCTTGTTATAATCTCCGGTCTTTGCTTAAATCAAATAAGAGCAATTGAGAAAATGCATCTTAACTTACTAAATTAGTATCACATTTCCTTCTCACTTAAACTTATTAGTTTAAACATAAAAACAACTTTCTATACTTTAGATATACCAATGCAGTCAAGATCTGAAATTAAACGTAGTTACTTTAATTCCAGATACGTCGGTGATAGTTCACAGATCTATTTAATGATAGACCTGTTCTCTATTTCCTCATTAAAATGAATATCACTTGATAGAGCCTGTTAAGCCTTTATCAGCAACGATTAATCCGGTGACAACCTCGTAACAGACAGGTAAGGATTAGCTACCAGATGTGCAGGATTGCATTTAATTGAATATGTCAATAGATCGTTATCATGGTCGGCAGTTACTCAATATTTGTTGTCGTGAAGCCTTGGGTGTGTGTGCCCCGCACGCAAAGCACGTGTGTTGCATTAAGCAAGTAGCCGACGATACCGGCGGCGGCGCGCGGTGGGCCCGCAGCGACCAGCCGCTTGCAAAACGCATCGCTTTCTAATCACTAGAACCTTCGAAAATACAGAAAACTACTATAATTAAAATACATTGTACTTCAATTGGTAGGCGCCAAGTAAGTGATTTAACCAATGCGACATTTCACACGCGAGCGATGCATTCGTTAAGACATGTGCCGCCGCACAAATGTCTTCATCGCATTTTACCACAAATTTTCTCATCGTCTATTCATTGACAGCTGAATGACAGGAAACTACAACAGCCTGTTATTAATGTTTTCAGTCAATAATTGGAAGATACAACCGACGAACTGTTAATAGAAAGCTGTAAACATAATTGATTTCACTTAATGCTTATTAGCACTATTAGTTTCCTGAGTTTCATCGAATTTAAAGCAGGCAAAATTGATAAGCATGACCTACGCTATGTTAACCTTTAGTTCTCAAAAATGAGAAGACTAGATCTAATTTATGCTAAACTCGTATGTTAATTTTTAGTTCAAGCTTTAGAAATTCAGTTATTACTGTTTTCCGCATATTATGAAATAAATGTGTCTGCTGAATCAAATAAATCCAAGCTAGTAATAAATTTGAAGGAAGCGGTAGTCAAGCGCGCTCGTCGACTTCCAGGATGAACTTGCATGGTGATAATATCGTAGTATTATAATGATGGATGGGTTGTTGTAATACTTATAACATAACAGTAACTACTAGTTACTTGTACTAAATAGTTTTTGTCTGCTGCTTGCGATCTATACCTACTTAATGTAGTTTTAATAACATTTTAATGCGTAATTCTGTCAGTAGGTCCCCAGGAAAAGCTGGTGAAGTGTGAAAGTTCATAGTAAATTACACAACAGTATCGTTTGATACGGCAGCTGTGCAGTGCAGTAGGTGAATATGTAAAATGAGTTGCACAACGGTTGCAGAAGATTACGTCCCTGCGTTTTAATGCTCCGCTTCTGCATTACAGCAGTAGACGGACACAGCCGTGTAAGATAAAACCGGGTTACTCGGTTCGATTACACTGTCTTTCACAACAATTGGCGTAGCAAAAGAACGAAACGCGACAAAGTAGGCAAATCACACAAGCGTAATTAATTCCACACGCACGCAGTTACTTAAACAGAACAGTCTTGAAATAGATACAGGAAAATATAAGTTATTCAACTTAACTAAATTATTATCGATCTTCCAAAACTGAATACATGTGCTAAGTATCGATTACCAGCATGTTACGTGTCGAGTAATCTATGATCTTACCGACTCATTACGGCACGTTACATAGCCATTACGGTCAGACTTAAATATTACTTAGCTGCCAACAACATAATAACTACCAGATGATAACCAACTGTTACCAGTAACAGTTCCGATACAGTTGTCAAACACTTATATTACATTACTTCCATATGCTGAGACTTATTGCGAATATTTTCAAACACCTGTAACATTATACAAAGAGAAACTTCCCTTTGTGTCAATATTAAATGATACACGACTTCTAGTTTATAAACTGAATCAATCAACGATCATCGTATCATTTGTAATGCAAAACTAAACGTGATGCGACTTAAAAGTGATGTCCCTTCCTCTATGACGTGCCAATCGATTTCCACACAATATAAACTGCAAGATTGAACGATATAAAGTAGCTAATAAGGTTGTTATCAATTATATCTTAATCAGATAAGTCTATTGTCTGTTGTATTCATGGAAAGTTACGTTTCGAATTTCACGATATTTTAGCTTATTTTCCATTCGGTTACAGCTTGTTGCTCTCTCTATCACTAGATTGTTTTGCAAAGAATAGCAAAACACAAGACCACGTAGAACTGTTTATGTATCACTAACACAATATTGTGATCATACTCATTTGTTTTGATTCTTGGTCAATTGACTCTACCTGAATATCCTCAGCGTGACTCGTGTTTGATTCATAGATCGTCTGATTCAAATTATACTTACATATCACTACACATAAGGACACTGCTGATCGTAAAATGTTAAGGAAAATATATTACAACATTAACGAAACACATTTCCATTTTCGGTTTCCAATAAATCTGGTCACAAATGCTTGATTAAACGACACCAAGGCAATCAAGCCATTTTCGTTTAAAAAATACGAATAGATATGGATTGACTTTTACGAAAATGTCGTTCACCTACATATAAGTGCATTGCCTTGGCTCAGATTGACCTGGCCAATGGTCACTAATCTGCTACGTTTTTAATTTACGCAGATATAGGCAGGTACCATTGGTGTTGCAATAATCGTGACATGCCGATCGATCGTAGCGTGATGGAAACAATATCACATTATAGTTTTACTATCCGCTCGACAATCGACCACTGTCTGCCATTTATATAACAACGTTAATTATAACTTTACAGTTAATTTTATGAGTATCAACAACGCCTTTCGTGGCAAATGATTTGGATAATTCGATTATTAACATCGATTATCGGGTCATTTCTAAAATATTACGTAAGTAATTGTTAATCAATTTGATAGATATCAGTTACAATTTTTGAATGTCAAGTCATTTCAGCCTTATTACAAAAGTATAAAAGCAGATATTAGAACGAGGCTATCTGACTATTTACATTTTTTTTTATTTGTAACCTTCCCTGTGTCACGTTCTTTGCATTAGCCGACACCATAACAAAAGCGACCACGATGTTTCTTGTGGCTTGCACCGTGCACGATTGGATACGGATTTGTACAAAGTACAGGTGTACTAAGTACAGGTGTACTAAGTTCGTACTCGCATCCTTCTCATAACTCGTTTTAAGCCAATGGTAATGGCTCTTATTTGAAGGATAAAGATCACAAATCTGATTAGTGAAAACAATATTAACCGACTTAAAAAAAAATAACCGACTTCCAAAAAAAAATGTGAAAAAACTTTACTTTCGGAAGTCGGTGACTATTGTTTGTTTTATTGACTTTTTAGCCACCGTCATTTTTTATGCAACAAAAGTTTTTATATCACCATTTTTAGTTATCGTATCACACACAAATCCTTGTCAAGTATCAATTTCGCAATTTCTTATATTTGGATGCCATATTTTTTCCAGCTATTTTGATTTAAAAACCAAACTACTGAACTGATCCAAACTCCCGATTCTAGAGAAATTTCATCAAAGTCGGTTCAGTATTTTGGTTATTAAATCAAAATAGCTTGAAAAATATGTCATCCAAGTAAACGAAATTGTGAATTGCGTTAGTTACAATATAAATTGGAACTTGACAAGGATTTGTGTGAGATATCACAACTAAAAAGGGTAAAATAAAAACTTTTTTGCAAAAAAATAACAGGCTTCCAAAAAAAAGTTGAAAGTAACTTTACTTTTGGAAGTCGGTGACTTTTGTTTTTTTCACTGACTTTTTGGCCACCGACTGCCGAAAGCACTTTTATTTTTAGACAGGTTCACTATAGGTATAATAATCAGTTCTGATCAATTATTAATAAATCACAAACTGACTTTTCAATTATTCTAATGCAAAGTCAAGGTACACGATAAAAAATTAAATACTTAGGTACTTACAAATTATCGTTATACAAAACAAACCTCCAAAACTGAACTAACCACGTGGTGACACATTACATAACGAACAAACCAAACAATAGCTCGCGAAATTAGTCTCTCAGTACGAATAATTTAAAAAGACATTATCAATGTAGAGCAGTAATCCATCTCGGTCCCTTTTTTTCTCTTGAGACCTCAAAAAGCGCGGCCTAATGCCGGCGCATTACCGACGACCTTAATATGACGTGACATAACACTCATAAGTGTTACGTTCGAGTTCTAGTCCGATGCTCCCAAACTATTGTCTCATAATAACCTATACAGCAACGCAATGCAGCCGTTTCCTTGTTGTTGCATCAAGAGACAATTTTCTTATAACAACATAAGTACATGCAGATAATTCGTTGTGTCCGGAACATGGTAGTTTTATTCTTAACTTACTTAAACTTACATATTTGTGTCAGTTTCGGCATCGTAAAGTTGTCAAAACATTGCCTTGAACTGCTGGCTTAGCTCTACGTTCGATGTTTTCTCGAATATATTCTCGCAACTTCACCATCTTAACTTGACATTTGACATATTTGAATGGCAAATATTATGTGTAAACGGCCTTATGGGCTTGTGAGTGAGTGATTTGTAAGATAAACAATTTCGATACCTAGCACATAAATAATGCATTGAAGATTTTTCACACAGATATATGTACATGCAATTCTAATGCATACTTAAAAACATGACAATCATACCCCTCACTCGACTCTATCACTCGTTTTGTTACAAACTAGTCTTGTCTAGAGCAAGTAGATTGTATTAAATATATAATAACTATCAAACAGTGAGTTATCTAGTCCTTCATTCTAAAGACTATTGAAGTTAAAATGTCTCTTCTCGATTTCAACTCTTCCTGTCCTTTTATTAAGTACAATTCAACCTTATTTAACGTTCGGTAAAATGGGAGCTAAGCCAAGTTTCCTAGACCTCTATGGTCCTCACACAATTACATACATGTACTCACACATAGATACACAAACAAATACTAACGAAACCTTCCTTAAGATGCAAATTGCTTGCTCTATAATAGTAAATTAAGGTAAACGGTAATAGCGTCTACCTTATCTTAACTACCACTAAAAAGCAAGCTTTCTCTTGACTTCCTTCCTTGACATAAAAGTTGATGTAAATAAACAAATCAAATAATACGAGCAAGGAGTGGTCAACATTACTGATCTTCTTGTTAACCCCTCCAACGAAGCAAAAGCTGCATTACTAGAAGTGCCCATAGTTAAGAAACTGGTTAGCTGTTGGAAATCTCGATCGCACGACACCTTAGCAAAAAACATTTTAGCCAAAGTCATAAATTAAATTCCCATACAATGTGACAATGTCTGCACATAGATGGACACGTTTCTAGATACGTTTATAAATTATTTGGCTTATCAGACCGCGTCGCGCATAGCAATGATCGGGGTTTCAGCTCGAACGCCTATTGCATGCCAATCGTTTCATACTACCGCACTGGTTTACACAATCATCAACGTTCCTTGTTCAATCATTCTTTTCCAATACTCTGTCTACCCTGTTGTCTGCAAATAGTGTGATTGCGTTATGAATCACGCTAAGTACTATTGGAATCAGTGTAGCAGAAACAATGCTTAGGTACTGCCTTTGTGCTCGCACAGCTTGAAACCACGCACTGATAAGATAACTGGCTGCTTTCTGCAGAGCTCTTACATTTATGAAAGTTGCACTGGCGTTTAGTAACGCTTTAGCATGAATAAGTAAAGCAAGTGTCTCTTTAAAAAAATGCATGTATGTCTACTCCGTGTCATAAGCACCTTATTATGTGTTCATGTCACGTTCACCTCTTTAAAGATTATATGCTCGACATTTATTATTATTGTAGTACGTTCTATTGCATACCGGAGGTAATTCCTAAGGATTTACTTATGTTCCTCATTCGCAACGTGATTGAAATGGCATGTTTTCATTATTTTCCGACTAACGTATCAAATCCTCACCTCCAACCTGAAAGCTATAGGTAATCAATTTTCTAATAACTTTCATCGTGCTAGTGGAAAAAGAAATTCTATACGGTCGCCGCTGGAGAAGCTAAACCAGACCGACTCTCAAGAGAAAACAAATACTTTCGCTGACTGCCAACTGACCCAGTCCTGTACAACAGCATCTGAGCTGCATTCATTACTTCCCACGCCAACACAACTATTACTATCGCAATGTTTCAACTTACAGTCATTCTTTGACATATTGTGTTAATTACGTAACAACTTGGTACCTACTCCTCACTGTGTATCTTTCACCACATCTAATTTCTTTCCATAGAACCGTCTGTTTAATAAAACATCTAGAAAAAGAAAATTCCCAGCAGAGCGTCGTAAACTTGCAAATGGCGTGTATTGTTGTGAATACACGTCTGTTTTTAACGAGTTTGTTAACAACAGATGATTCTACTCTATGCACTAATTTGTATGTAGCTTCGGAAAGGTTTTTCTCATTACAAGAGTGGAAACAATTGTGTAATTCAGGTTTTTTACCCACGAAATCATATACTTACAACTCTTAATTAAAATGCTGTTTCACACTACGTGTTGCATTTCACTTGTAGTAATTATAGTTGTTTATTAATTTTTCATATAGTTTATTAACATGCATTCGATGTCTGAAAATGGCTTATCTAACTTCCTTTATTTCTAATTATATGCTTTCCTTTTAACAAGACCACAGCCATTAATCAAACTTGTATGTATAATTTCTATTGTTTCGTCGAGTTAATTGTACAATTAATATTGTCTACTGCCTGTCAGCAATTTTGAACAAATCTAATTCTCATTACTACCATTGTCTTGTTTGAACACGGGAATTAAGAATAGCATTTTAATCGATAAACATTCGTTTCCATTCTATACCACGTAAAATAAATCCTTGGCATATGAACGTACAACTACAAATCAACCACATAATTATGAAAAATCTTCCTGAAAACATTAGGAGTTTACGCTGCCCAAACCCGGAACTACAGATAAAGCTGCCTTTGAACCAGATTAATCGGCACGTTTTCATTAAACCAGTGCCGTTACCGGGACGTGATGGAAGAAAGCCACTAGGCATACTTTTTATCTCGCTGGTTTACCTGTTTTCCATAAAGTTCGGTACGTGTGACCTCGTGACTTACTATGCTAGTGACAGATGCGCAAGCGACCGACCAACAAGGTCAGTGCACTCAGTGCTTTCTGTTGCATTTCTAGCCAGCTCTCGCGCTTCTTGGCGGGTAGTTCATCAATTAACTTTTAAATGGACTTTACGTCTATCGGTTTTGTTCTGAAAGAGTCAGTAAGCTTTTTCATTTATTTTTCTTTGTAAATGAACATATTTTTCAATTTAGGATTGCAAACATAACGGGCAATGGCCATGATCAAAGTTTCTTTAATCATTTTCTGTTCATATTAGAGTGAACAGAATTGCAATTAACGATGTTTTAATGAAAATAGTGGTTTTGAATGTCAATAAAAAATTTATTTAATGATATCTTCCGGATTTCCACTTTCATTTTTCATGCGGTAGTTTGTTTACCATCATGAGGATATCCCGTTGCCAATGCAAATACAGTGTAATGACGAACAAATTAAAATAACATTATCCAAGGACAGGAATCAATTAAATTAATAGAAAGATTTCTCTTCAGTTAAAGTTTAATGGAGTCTTGTAATAAAGTTCTAAGTTTGGATTTCAGATTTTTGGTCAAAAACCTTTTTTAACTTTTTTTTTATACACATAGTGAATTTATTAATCATAGTTGCGACTGAGAATAATAAATAACAACGAACATTTTGATAGATAAATGAAACAAGTAAGTAATATATACTTTACAATAACAAGTAATTCACACCGATGGATGGCGGAAAGTCCATCAATCACTGCCTACCTAATAAATCGTGCTAAATTCTTTAATTGAAAAAAAACGAATACCAATCTAGGTGAACGAGCAAAACTAGATATTAAGACTCGCGTAACCGGAGCTTTTTCCGTACAATTGGCTATTACGTTATGCTTGGGCACCGCTATCATTAATACAAGCTTTAATTATTTATTTCAGCAGAGAGTTTATTCGCCACATAGGCTTTCATATTAATAACTATCTGGTAAGCCAACTTTCACAGGAAGAACACTGTGTCTTAATAAATCATTCGGTACTTATAATTATCATTCGTTACTGGCCAAATAGTAGATGGAGGTTGTAGTCACAGCTTGTCTTCGAACAACGATTCTTTCAATGATTGCACTTGAGATTGCTTTTATAGAAATCAACAATAGATGTTATTACGCACCACCCACGAAGAGGAAGTAATACAGTATGCCGACGCACTTCCACGTCTTTTTATTTTGAACGATATTCAATCAGCTGGGAGGAAAAGAAACCATTGCCCAAGAGTGCCTGTCTCCAATGTTACTCATGGTATGTGACGTAATATTAGTGGTGTGCGTAAAGGTACCTAACTTGTACAAGGTATTTATTTATTTATTAAAATAGGTTCACCGAAGGCTTCTATGTTCAACATATCTTAAGTATTTACAGTTCTGGACTTACACAGTCACCAATCACTGGTCAACCAGCATTCTCAAAAATAAGTAATAACATAAGAAAAAAACAAATTAAAACGAGTGGCTCTAGAAATTAAATACAACAGTAAACTCCTTAAATTTAAGAGTTTACTTCAGCTTAAAAATGAAATTATAGAAAAAAAATGAGGTTTCATGTATTTGGTTTTTCTTTACTCTTTGTCTTATTTTGTAAACAAATAGGACTAAGAACTGATGCATCATCGGTCTCAGTGCTGCACAGGCAGCACTTCTTGCTATGAGAAAAAAATACAGTAGGTAGCTACAGGCATTATAATAGAAGAAAAAAAACCATCAATACTATATGAGCAAATAATAGCCAGCAAATAATATAATCACCGCTTACTGTTATTTTGTTTTTTTTTTATAAGTCTAAAATTTTAGCTCCGGGCCCGAATGCGGGGGATTAAATTTTTTTGCTATTACGATGTGGGTCCCATACAGAAAGTTGTTCAGTTTGATAGTCTGTACCACACCCTTATAATTATATGAACACACCTTTCTGATACATGCTGCATTTGGGCGCCATTTGTGTGACATTATGCTCAATACAACAAAATTATTTTTAATGAAATCCCCATAGGATCAGTTGCATATAATGTAGTGTTTATATTTCATATTTTAAGCAAAGGTTCTGCAGTGAACCTTCTATCTCTTTGTAAAAAAAACGCATACAATTCGTATAAATTATCCTGCATAATTCCAAGCTGTGATACCAAGGAAAGAAAGGTCCTGAACTTTCTTCAAATGTCCGGAATTTTCTCCGCAAAACATTTTTATACATCTGGGAAACCTAGGAACAGCTTGGGAAGAACATCATCTATCGATCACTGGTACAATTCATTCTACGTTGCACTTGTCTGCAAAATCATAAAACCTCACGAATTTTACTTCGGAGAGGTTGTCAAAAATATTGTAACTACAGTTAACTGTTTTTTATGTTAGCTCACCCCGACTCACGCGAGACACCCTATTAAACTCGTGTAACGAAACCATAGCGAGATTCAGAGGGGTGGGACAACGCCATCTATCGAGCGCATGTGTCAACCTTTTACGTAAAATCTATTCCACATAAAAATTATTTTAACGAAATAATTTATTTTACTGGTGTGCAATAATACAATTGAAAATTATCCATGTTAAAAATATTTTTAAATTGAACCAATAAATATTTCGTCACTGGGAATGTTACATCAATGTTATTTTGAGGTACGCCATTGCATCGCCTTGATTCCAACGACCCACCCCTCGGGTCTTCGCTGTGCACCGTTTGTTATTATTAACACTTCTACTACGATAAAGTAAAGTAATAATTTATCACCATTCTGCTGTTCAAGTGAAATGTTCACTCACGCTTCTCTTTGTATGTCTTATTTTAAGTTTTTCTGATGTTTACTTTTATATAATCTGTTTTGTTTATTGTTAATTTTAATTAATTGTTTTGTCATGTGCGGGTCAAATAAATACCTTCTCTTTCTTTCTTTAGGTTAAGATTTTAACATGAAACATGGTTTTGCAAAAAAAAAATTGCTAGTGTGACTTAAGACCATAGAAAATATGCTTTTACATAAATCTGTCAAAATCATGAGAGCTGTGAGTATTTAGTTAATTTCTTAATTAAAAAACAAAATCTCTAATGAAAATCTTCTCATTCATGGGTGTTTATGCAATAAATATGAGGCATGAACAATGTGAGAACAATCCCATACTTTCTCCATTCAAGATTACTGGAGCAGGTTTTTAATGCCATCAACTTTATCCTATCAGTAAGAAAGAAGATTAATGGCTTGTAGTAGTTTCTAGTCTTAGTTGACAGTGTAAAACAATAGATTAGAACCGTATGATTTATTTTATATTTCTGTAAATACCATAAATACCTAATGAAATATTTTTTTTAAGTAAGAACTTACAATTTATTCAAAAAATCTGTTTTATTATTGGTTAGTGTTATACAAGAATCTAGTCAATTTATTTTAAAACAACTTCTATAACAGCTAGCGTTTATAAAATCTTGGTGTCACTTTTACTCGATTAAATATTTTCAGTGTTGAAAAGTCCAATAAACTATTACGTGTTTGGAAAGTAGGTATAGCATGGACTACGTAACACGGTGAGGGTTATAATCAGCTAATAAATCTACAATAAAACCTCATTTACCTAAGTCATGTAATGATAGGTATCCAAGGACGGGAGACAGGGAATGGTACTCAAAGAAATGAGCACTAGTGGAGTATAGTAAGCACAGTTAGGTACTTGGCTCATGCTCGCTCTTTATACATTATTTATTCGCGTTGACCAGCTTAAAAACCCATACTAGCCTTTTTTCACATTAGATAAAAATGCATAAACATAATTACAGTTAAAACCGTTTACGATGACATCGTTTAGAACGACATACTGGTAATATTGACCAAAATCATAGGTACAAAATACTTTGTACCTCAAAAACATCACCGGTTGTTACGACTATCGGTTTTTACGACCAAATATGAGTGGTCCCTACGATGTCGTTTCACACAAACACATTATTTACCTTATAAAAATGAAAATATTTGAATAAGCATTCTTTGTAAATACTGCAATAATTTCTAAATCATAGACAGTAATTACATAACCGAACATTCAACGATTTTTTAAGCAGATCTTATTTGAATGATCAATCAATAATTTGGTTATCAATACAATAATAATGCTAATTAGGTACAAGTGTATGCTCCAGTCATTAGCTTGTTGAGAAGATGAACGATTAAATGATAATTCATTCAACTGTCAATATTGCGATCTTTGTGGTCATCCAGTATGAGGGTCGGAGGTGATGCGACGGTCAACTAAACATTTCGATCGCGTGAATGTCAACCCACAACACGATTTTAAAACATTGAACCATATTTTCAGGTCCAAAATTCTATACCCAACTATCACCTTAAGAGGTGATTCACCCCGTAAAGGGAGAGAACATAATTCCACACTTTATTGTAATTACTGCACACTTCACCGATGGAAGCTTTCTCTGCATCTGTGACCTCATTACTAAACACGTCTTCTCAACGAGAACGGAGCCTGTCCCTATTAAGTCATGACCCAAATTCCAACATCACTTGAGGAGGCTCGAGCACTGATTGATTTCTCGGGGTTAACACACTTTATTTATCCCCGAGTCAATTCAGTTTACCTAGTTTATACAAACTAAGCTTGCTTACCCAGTTTTCGGAATGGTACAATGGAATGTCATCGAAGGGTGCTGAGGTTCTGTTTGTTAAGGTGAAGTAGTACGAGTAGCAACAGACGCAAATTAATATCTGGATTGTAGTTTAGGAACTTAACAATCGAATCTTTCTTTCTTTATCATATGGTTAGTGCCTAACCTGGTCTTGGAGTTTTTACGCCGCCCGTGGGCCTCTAACTTGGCTTTACATGCCGTCGAGAAATATCTCTCAGGCATGCTGGTTTCCTCACGATGTTTTCCTTCACCGAAGCAAGTGATAATTATACAATAGGCACATGATGCCAAAAAATCAAAGGTTCGAACAATCGAATCAAAGACGCAAAATACTTATTAGGTAAGCTAATCGTATACAGGGTAGAAGGGACACCGACGCGAAAACGGAAACGACATACTCAGTGTATCATTCTGAACCCCGGGGAGATAGAAATTTGTCGTCGGTTATTAAAAAAAAACAGCAGTTCTATCAATTTTGACCGTGTAGGTATTGCACTTTTGTAGGAAACAGCTGATTATTTTTTATAACCGATGAAAAATTTCTATGCTAAGCTAATGATGTACTGAGTATGTCGTTTCCGTTTTCGCGTCGGTATTCCATCCACCCCGTATAATTTATCAGCATTTCCACAACTGTCTGATCTTCGTTTCGTTAAAGTATGCCTCATAGTTTCTCTAATTTTCTACGGTACTTTGTTTAGCTTTTAGAGTGGCTAACAGGTGTTTTATGTGCAGCACAGAGCCGTTTGAAGGCGAACATGTGCCAACTAATTGTGCTCAAATATGCACATTATCTTAGCACAAAGCACACCCAGGTGCAGCTTAGTAAACTGCTTGCTTCTACGTTTTATAAAAAAAATACTGAACATACTGTAAGTTAACAAATTGCTATTGTAGATGTAGGAAATTATGAGGTATGGAGACACAGAAATTTTTGACTATTGTTAAAAACTGTTACTTATCTGTCTCGTTAGTCTAGTGATCGTAAGCGCAACTGCTGAGCATGAGGTTCTGAGCTCGATTCCCAGGTCGGGCAAAGCGTTTTTGGGTTTTACCAAATACCATCAGACATTTCTCAGTAGCAGCCACGGATTCTAGATTCCTACCCGGTTGATGGCAATAGACTCGCCCCCTATTACATGGGTCTTAAACATAACTGGCAAAATGTGGGTCTACTATTGGGTACTTCCAGCATACTTCTTTCGAGGGTTACAGGATTAATGCTATGAGTTTGTTTGTATGTCTTAATTGGCTGTCATTATTATGATCAGTGTTTCTAATTTTTCAATGACAAATATCTATAATTTTTCATCGGAGTCATGTCTGTTGTCAACATATCTTGTTATCTCACAAGCTAGCATAACGAGGAATAATTATAGTTCGAAACTGCCAAATCGTGCGGAGAAAGTAAGTTGTCGCTTAGCACAGGCTGCGTTATGGTGGCTAATTTATTGTAACTGCAGTATTATATAATTTTTGAATAGCTAGATTCTAACTAATGTAAAATATTTGTTATTTAGCATCCGTACAAACACGTCATGGGATTTTATCATAATCAATTTAAATAACATATGAGGTCCTATGACCTTTTCGAAAGTCGTCTTCAACTTATCAACAATTTTGCAATTTTCTCGCATAAACCACCTTATCGTGATGAAATATAGCTTATTTCCGATTATCAAGTTTTAAATTACGTCACACTAGTGTAACTAGTGTTGGGAAACAATCCTACGAGTGTTAATGTTCATCCTCAATTATTATTTTGCTAGTTATTAAGAAAACACATGCACGACTTGGCGAATGGTTTAAAAAGTAAACCGAAATCTGCACATAACTTCACACAGCGACCAAGTAATACAATAATTTATGCAGGCAATGCATCTAATAGATGTTTTTATGCTCAGCTTAATTATATCTTACATAAAACAAACTAGTATTTACATAAAAAAGTAAACATAGACTACATACCGCATTTAAAGTCTAAAAAGTAGAAAACTTACATTTGTATTAAGTAGGTTTTTAAATTGTTTTGACGTAATATGTACCTAGAATAATTTATTAATGTTAGGTATTTGTACATTGTGTTTCTGTCAAAACTGAAAAACAACATAAATAAATGTGCTATTATGAATGATGTCCCCTGAACATAACAGTTGAGTAAGTCATCAAAATTCATTACATAACGTATTTCGCGTGACTTTGAACGCTGCTCTACATGCTCCAATATTATCATAAGTAAAATTGCAGTAGTTGAACCTTCACGAATTTGTCACGTCACTGGGACTAGATTATTATACTATACTACTACTATTGCATAGATTAAAGAGGGGCAGACGAAAGTACACGCATCGTAATTAAAGCAGTTCAAGGCGAGTCACAAAAATTTCGGTGTTTTCGGTTTTATTGCAGTTGGCGCCATAACGGACACATTATGAGCCCAGTTAAATGAAAATTGGGAAAACGTAATACAATGTGTTGCTTTGCATGCTCATCAAATTCAAGGAGGTAACTGTGCTAATGATTCTCGACTCGAATCAATGATAAAATGTTTAGGAAAATTTTATATATAATCGATAAGTGTACACCACCCGTATTAAAACGCTGCCCGTCTAATACTAGCCCTATAACCGCGCTTTCACACACACAAACATACGCAGACGTTTATTCGATAAACAGGGGATTCCTCTTTTGAAAAGGGCCTCAATCTGAAATAGTGTCGAATTAAAACAACTAAAAAAGCAGCGTTTATTATTATTGACCAGGTAAAGTAATTTATATTGACTATTTACGTCTTCTATGACAACCTCCTGAATTTTGACGAGGTTGCAAAACTATACCTTGTATATTTAACTTCATCTTCTTCGTGTCGCTGGCGAAACGAAGAAGATGAAGATGCACGACAGTTTATTAAGAGGGGTATTACAAAAAAAATACGCAAAATTGCAATGTTTCCTCGTTGAAATTGCATTTTTTTCGTTCGTTGCTTGAAATAACAATTACTTGTAAAACATAGTTCGTTTTCTCTTCTACAATAAAAATAGAGCTAATTTCAGATAACTTATTTATTTATTTAGTAATAATCATTCTCCCGATGCGTGTTTAGGCAAAAACTCACGGAAACCATACAACTAAAGAACTTAATAAATAACTTAACTTAACTCAACTTACATACTGACTAAAGGAAGGAGAAAAGACTTTTTGTTAGCACAAAACCTCGCCACTTCCATTTCGGATAGGAAGTGAATCACATTCTTTGACTAATTGTGACGTAGCTCCACATCCACACCCAGATTTTAAGTGATGCAAAGTACGTCGCCATGTTACTATCGTCTGACCTCACCCCTACATTTATAAGTGCGGCCATGACAATGTAATATTATTTACATAATAAATTATACACATTAATCAATACGTCCTTTAAGCTGATTACAACATCTTTAAATAGAATCGTAGTGCACCAAAATATTGATATATTGTACTGGTTTTTCCTCCTACTTTGCATTCAAAGCGTGCTTGAATAGTATTACTATTTCAGTTGCGTGTACGCAGGTCTTATGTGGAGTGGACGGGAACAGAGATGAACGTAACTGAAACAAAGAAGACGCATTGACACACCCGTATCTATAGTCAAGTTAAAGTAATTACTTGAGCTTAGTTAATTACTTGTGCAATAGAAAAGAATTTAAACGAAGTAAGAACCGTTAAAGAAAGCAAAGCCATAAATTCTATCTTTTTACAGTTGTAACTTTAAGCAATTACTAAACTACATAATAAAAATCGTATCTTAAAAAATTACATTTACTCAAGTAAGCAATTTGACTTGTTTATTGATACTCGTGACAGTCCAAGACATTCCATTGCTTTACAAACCTGAACATGAGTATGGGCCTCTGCTAAAGACAAAGGAGAATCACACAGATAAATAGAAACTTACATGCCAACTTAACTTATATTTTTCAAGAAGTTTTTACTATAAAACATATATTTATTTCCTTATCAGTTATGAATTTAACTTAAGAAGTTGCCTAATATCTACATCAGTGTACCAACACCGCTGTACTGTCATCGTGCAATACTATGTTCTTATAACATACTAAACCTGCTCCGTTTTCTACTGAAAATAAAGGTCCAATTAAACGAACGACGTAAAACAGAAGGTATTCGAACTCATTGCTGAAACCACAGATTATTAACAAAATTTAAAAAAGAAGCGGTCGAGCTTTCGTGCTATATACAAAAGTGACAGTGACCGCATTGACAAGTGCAAGAGGAGAAAGTATCGGTGCACTCAGTCTTGCGCCTGCGCCGTTACACCATCTCCTTCGCACTCGTGAGCTGTACTAATAGTAACATAACAGCACTCCTATAATCCCCGAAGGGTGAAGGCAGAGGTGTAGCTAATTGTACACACATTTCGCCAGTTATGTTTAAGTCCCTTGTAATAGGGGACGAGCCTATTGTCATCAAGCGGGCACAAATCCAGACATCGTGGTCGCTGCTTTCCTGAGAAATACCTAATCGAAAAACTCAATAAAACTTTACCCGACCTCCGTCAATAACCCAGTATAGTTCATGCTCAGTAGTCGCACTTGCGACCGCTGCGCTAGACCAACCGTACTAACAGTGAATTCATTTAAGGTCATCGCAATGAATCTATTTATAGCTATGTTAGCATAGCTAGTAATTAATATTATTGGTAATATACCTTCGGTATGCCAATCTCTTTTCGTGAAGTGTGATTGTGTACATGTTAGTTTACGATATACATTGAGCAAGTATTGTTGTTTTGTTTTGTCTACGTTAATTGGTTTTAACTTTTTGGATAAAGTTTGTAACAATCTTTACACGTTGGTATTCTGTTTGGAAACTATCTATCACCCAACTATATTAAGAATTGTTTATCTGTTAGCTAATTACTGAACTAATAGTATGCAGGTTCATATCCATTTCGCCACATGATATATTTAGGAAATTAACAAAAAACTTATTATTAAACTTTAAACCAAAGAAGTAATAATTTGAACATACTTAAATACACCTGTATTTAAGTATATTTAAATTATAATTTTTTAGATGAAAGTAAATAGTTCTAATTCTAGAACATTAGCGTTACATGTATTGAGTTAACGTGTAAACACGTTACGGCAAACGATTTCAGCGTGCGTTGATGTCTTTTATTAAAGCAAGCGTAACCGCTACGCCAACACCGAACCGCTACGAAAAATTACAAACAATTATTTTTTATGGGAACATTTATTTTGATTTCTTATCAATATTGTGTTATGAATGTTTTCGGCAAGGCCATTCATTTCTCCTTCGTTACTGTAACAACGATAATTGTGAAATCAAGAGAATGTGATCATTTGTTAACTGTAACTGGAAGTTGTACGAGGTTCTCTGTTCAATAAAATTTAAGTGAGCATGGTCAAGACATTCTATTTTTGTAGCTATTTTCTTCACATCCGGAATTTTAAGTATGTAAACGATTCTTGCTAAGTATGTGAGCTTTTAAAGAGCAAATAAAACAATTGCTTTTAAATCGATTGCGAAGAAAACGGTACTTACATCGATACATTTACAATGCTGAGCACGGCATTTCCTTAATGCGTGTAAACAAAGTAGCGTGTGATGTCAACGACTCGTCTTGTATGCAAGTATCGAGAATATCCCTGTTCGCGGAATGTCTAGTAGTGACTTTGCATAATATAGGATTTAGAATTAAAAAATCAATATGATAATATCTACTTATGTACTGCCTCCTTGGTCTAATCGGTGGCGCAACTGCTGAGATTAGATACTGGCTATGATTTCCAGGGTCAGGCGAAGTGTTATTAGAATTTTCCACCGGGAATTTCTCAATAGCAGTCACAGAGTCTGGATTTGTGACCGGTGGATGGCAATAAGCTCGCCCCCTATTACATGGAAATTAAACATCACCGGTGAAATGTGGGTGTACAATTAGGTCCATCTCTGTTTAACCATTTGGGGAGGACAGGCGCGATATTATGTTATCTTAGACCACGAGAGCTAATGTTTTATTATCTTAGACCACGAGAACTAGTTTTTAAATCACTTTAGTTCGAACGCAGCTACGTCAACACTGCGTCAAGTGGATGCATATTAATTATCACCCTACGTCAGACTGCTTTCTCGTCATTATGTGCCGATACGAAAATAACTTGGAAGAGTTATTTACTGACCATGTACAAGGTTATTAAAACCAACCATGTTACATAATTAAATAATGAGGCCAGGAAGTTCTCCGGTGTACTCAGATACTACACCGACTACATACTGCACTTAGTGCAAAAAAAAATACTTTGCTAGGCCACATAATTTAGATGTTATGCACGTTACAATATTCGTATTAATACGAACTAGGCCTAGAAAATAATGATAAGTAATTTGACCTACGTTCATAATGGATAATAATACCACTAGAACAGATACGCACTCTCGGTACTTCCCCGTTTAAATTGAAAAGTTTAGTTGAAGGCCCGAAGATCAGGTATTGACATAAACATACTCACGGCGGTCACGCCTTTCAATTACACAATTTTACATCCAAGTTTGTACATAAAAGAGATGAAAACAGATTTGTAATGAGATAATTATTAAACCCAAGAGTTATCGATGAATCAGGTCAATGCGGCAATCGTACGAAACATTATCAATCTATGAGCAATTACACATTACTATGAATGTATACGTTATACACAATACATTATTGCAACATTTGCACGTATGTAATGGAAGTACCTTACCATTGTCTTCACGGTGCGGTGCAGTGAACAGTCGCGAAAAAATATCGACATATTCAAACTTTGCATCCTGAATATACTTATTGGTGCGATAAAGGATACCTTCCATTGCGATGCTTCACTACCACTATTCTAAAACCAAGCGTATTGACGAATCTCCTCTCGTGGCAACTATTCGAATTCGAATGACTTTTGCAACACCATCATAATAGAGGATGGTCTATTCGGATCAAACACCATGGTTAAAACAAACAATAATAAAATAAGCATCAAGGGCGCACGGGATGACAGTCATTTTGTCCCAAAAATATTTAAAAAAGGTTACGACTTGAACACCGAGCGACACTTAGTACCTATCCGCAATCATACGCGCACAACACAGGCATTAGGCGCGGGCGCACAGTGGGGCGCCGCGTGGTGAGTATGTTTTTGTAGGGACAACCAAGTAATATAACAAGCTTATAAGTTTGTGATTTTTCATGATACAGTTTTTGAAATAATTTTGTACATAGATTCTTTACATAAAAATACTAGACACGTGTTTCAGGTTTCTCATATACTAAAACTAATGTTGTATAAACGAATAGTAAAACTAGGAACCCTTATAGTTTCACCATGTCCGTCCATCCGTCGGTCTACCTCAGACTCAGGTATAAATCAGAGTCTCTTCATTCAATAGAAGTTTATATTCAGAGTTTTAGGGTTTATTTTCCCTTTAAACAGCCAGTAACAATTTTATTTTTAAATCGCCGTGAACATTCGGATTTTTAGCCAAAGGGCTACACTTCAGTTAAGCCGGCTAAGCTTAAGTTTATTTTCACACCCATCTTTAGCCGTAACCTATATATTATTATAATTTACAAGCTATACACAGACTTAACATGATATTAAAAATATAAATATCAAAAGACGAAAAGAAAGAAATTACAGGACATCAAGATATTCGAAATTTGAAGCTGTTAGATTTTTTTGCCTGAGTTCTAACGACTCGCTAGAATCTCTTCGTTATTTTCCGAGCTTGGTATTTTTTCAAAAAGTCTTCCTTGGAGCGATTATACTCCAAAGTGGTCATATCTGGCTTTTGACAATTTTCTTTTGATAATCTCTATTATAATTTTTTTGAAATTAATTTATCTATACAAATATCTCTCTCGTTAATAGGCACATTTACCTACTAAATTTTTTGACATTGACATAAGATTTAGATTTTGAACCATTTCAAAAATGTTTTTTTTTTCAATGAAAACTACTACATTTGCAAAAAATAAAAACACAGGTGCTTTATATTTTAATCTACATTTTATGTTTCATGAATGAACCATTTCTTTAGAACATAAAACGTTGTCAATCGGGTCTTCTGCGCGAAAACAAAGAAACACATCCCCCCGTCTGAAAGCCGAGGCCGCACTGACAAGTTGTACATCGGGGACCTAGCGAGGGCCGGGGGGCAGGGCGGTCCGAGCTGTGACTGGTTAGTAAGCTTGTAGTTTCAGAGGAAATGCTTTTATGAGGAAAAAAAAAGGGGGTTAAAACAAAGGGCTTTTGTTTTATACATAGATCGCCTATCCTGAAAAGTTTCATGACCTAATTTAGAGTTTTTAATTACATATTACCCATTTATAATTCATTTTAGCGGTAACTTTGAGGTATTTTTCTATCGAGAAAATGTTATGGAATCGTGTTTTCGAAGCACAGCGTACTTAGAAGTAGTCCTCAACTTTGCTATATATTAATTACAAAGCGAATGCTGCAGTCATATTAAAAAGAGACCCATTAAATTTTCAAAATTTGGGGTTATTCTGGCCCTGCTGTGCCATTATTATTTAATAAGCTCTGTGATTCTTATTATTGGTATACTAAAAAGACTGCTCAATTCAATGTTAAGTCCATAGTGACCATACGTCCCGTTTTGAACGGGACTGTCCCTTTTCTCGGGTACCTGTCCCGTTGTCCCCAAACAAAGCTCTGTGACGCAAAATAGTTCCGTTTTCCGAAACTGCCCGAAATTTAAAATTTTGGAACTCTTGACTGCTTCTACGATAATCGGTGATTCCCCGCCGCCCGCGCTGATATTTATTTTTATTTTTCACAAAAATTGTGAAAAATTATCATGAAAATAATTTTAATTAATCTGAATATAACTATAGTGAACACTAATTATATTAAGATACACTTTCTCTAGATAAAGAACATGTAAAAGTTGTGTTTATTTTCATTGATAACCTGGTAACTGGCATATACAAACCTGTCCCGTTTAGAAATAAAAAAAAAATGGCCAGTTTATGCATACAATCACATACGCGCAATGTGCGCATGTATTGGCAACAATTTCTAAAGTGTTGACAGAGCGGCGCCAAAAATAAATATCTTGTTTTTTCAGTACTGCATTGCTTAACTTTGTTTGTTCACCAACTAGTTGAGTATTAAGTATCGCATCATAATGTTTACCAGACTGTAGAGTGTACAAGATCCAACACATATTACTTCTGAGGTATTGTACAATGTACACTTTATTACACAAAGTTACAATTGCTTATGTAGTCACGATAGTATTTTATGAGCTAATGTTCATGAGGCAATAGTGGATTTAGCTCAGGTCTGAATTCTCAAGCGCTGTTCAGACTTAAATCTCGATAAAATCGACAGATTCCAAATTAATTTAAAATAATAATACAAATATGTACAGATAAAAGGAGAAAAGTATTAAAGGGCGTCAAAAAATTCGTCCACATCGCTGTCAATAGGAATAGTTCCCAGAAGGCTGGCAGCATTGCCAAGTTGAATGGCAATGCTGATTCTTTGACCCGAAAATAGGCCAGCCCTCTGGTCACGAGAAGAGTCTACCAACCGCTTGGCGATGTCCTGAAAGAGTAGGTGCGCACTCGGAGCCCACGGTCCTGGTGTTCAACCCCAAACGATTCAAACACATAGCTACCAATGAGGTATTGTATTTGCGCCGTTTGTTTAGGATTTGACCTTTCAATATAATTTTTATCGTGCATATCAGATATTACCTATACCAGTCCACGAGGAAGATTCGTTTCTTTTGACGTATCGTCTTTTTTCACGATCCGTAATTTTGTGACTATTGTTTGTTTCATTGACTTTTTTGCCACCGACTTCCGAAAGTAAAGTTATTTTCCACTTTTTTAGTGTTTTTTTTGGAAGTCGGTTTTTTTTTGCAAAAAGTTTTTATTTTACCCTTTTTAGTTATCGTATCACACACAAATCCTTGTCAAGTATCAATTTCGCAATTTCTTTTACTTGGATGACATTTTTTCCAGTTATTTTGATTTCAAAACCAAACTGCTGAACCGATTTTGATGAAATTTCTATGGGACCAATCGGGAAGTAAATCCATTCAGATAAAAGAAGAATTTTTCAAATCGGTTCATAAATGACGGAGATATGAGGTAACAAACAAAAAAAAAAAAAGCAACCGAATTGAGAACCTCCTCCTTTTTTTGAAGTCGGTTAAAAAGGGTAAAATAAAAACTTTTTTGCAAAAAAAAACCGACTTCCAAAAAAAAACACTAAAAAAGTAGAAAATAAGTTTACTTTCGGAAGTCGGTGGCAAAAAAGTCAATGAAATAAACAATAGTCACCGACTTCCGAAAGTAAAGTTATTTTCCACTTTTTTAGTGTTTTTTATTGGAAGTCGATTTTTTTTTGCAAAAAAGTTTTTTTTTAAATGCCCGTATTCACACGCATCACAATCACATTTTTTTGTGACGGATTCGCTGATGCGCTCGCTCCCAAAAAATCACGAAACTAATGTGAACATCAATTCATTATTTTTTTTGCCGTTTCGTGATAAAACACGATTCCGTAAGCAAAAAGAACGTCCATCCGTCATGACGTATCGTGTTTTATGACGGATCGTTAATGACGGAAGCCGTGTGAATGAGCCCTATCACAACTATTATTTACTAGCTTATGCCCGCGACTTCGCCCGCGTGGAGTTGGGTTATTGTCCCACAAGATCGTACTACCGGGATAAAAAGCCCCTACCCTATGTGTTAATCCAGGTTATGAACTATCTGTATGCCAAGTTTCATCCAAATCCGTTCAGAAGTTTTTTGTTTTTGAAAGAGTAACAAACATCCACACATCCATATATACAAGCTTTAGCGTTTATAATATTAGGAAGGATTTATATTTTATGTGAAGTTGTTGCGTCAACGTGTTAAATTTACACTTTACGATGAGTAACTATTGACAGATTCCAGTTATCTCGAACTTTTACGTAACTGTCGAAACAGTCTTATGTCAAGGTTATGTTTACGTTGTTCAACAGATTTCTCAACTCGATTGCCATAAGAAAAAAGTGTTGGTTATTTAAGGGCTCTGCCATATTTTCTGAGGTTAAAGCAATTTGATTTCTCTATACTTTTAGATAGTTACTATATTATTTATCGTTTACGACCTTTGTCAACAAACGGACGAAACTAAAACCTAATGTACCGGTATTCCACTATTGGGGTGTAGTGTGTACACTTTTAACCTAAGGTGTGGCAGTAACCACCAACTTGCGTTACTTAGTATGTACATAGGTAACTTAGAGTCACGTACACAAAACGATGTCATATCAACTCGGACAGTTGCTAAAGCGTATAATTAATAATTATGGGTGACTGGACCACTGATTACAGCGACATGATTATCCATTTCCCTTGGATGTACTAATTGTGGCATGTAATGGACAATAATAAAGCAATTAAAAAATGAATGCATCAGTGCGAATCACATGACTATAGAAAAATATCTTCTATTACCTAATGTAGTCAGAATATTCGACGATTTTGCAACGTTGCGTTACTAACAAATCTTTGTAACTTCAGTACAATGACTGCAACAATTTAACAGAAATCAGTTACAATGCAACTACGGAATTCGATATGCAAACCGAATGTAGCATGTACCGCTGTTTCGCGTCCCAAATAAGCAGCCAGTGGCGTAACTTAAGTAAGCGATATGAGAACGACGATAGTTCACTCACGTCTACATTCTGTCTCAATCGTCTTCTCGAAAGCAATTCGCAACGACGAGCAAAAGAGTTGCAAGACAGTCTAACAGCGAAGTGTAACATCTGTTGCAACCGGCCGTATAATCAACAGATTTGAGATCAATCAAGTGTTACGTACGTACTTCCTAGATTATGCCATGTTTGTATACAGAGATTAACTTTACAACATAAATAAATATTGTTTACTCAGGTAATAAAATAACACTCAACAGCAAGCTTTTGACACACTTTTTTTTACTTTACAGAAACATTAAAGGCATAAGCGCAAGTTTTCCGCACGAGTTCCTATTTCCACAAAATATGAGCATTTATCTCCGAAAACGTAAAAAAAATGTAATTTAAAAACTTTAAAACGGCGGTTATGGGTGTTGCATTCGCTTCGTTAAATTTACATTGACCACAACAACACTTAATGTAGGTCAACAAGATACCGACAGCAGAAGAAGGTCGCCGTCCGATATTTGTGTTCCATGTAATACAAGCATTGACAATTGCAAAAATATTATGCAATCACAACATAACATGACGCGAACATGATAAAATATATTCTTGAAGTATTGACGGGTATGGGTATTAATTTGCCTTGTATTTACAGTCCTTACATTATGTGAAGTGATTCTTGCCATTCTTGGATTGCATCAAGCATGATATATCATGATAGGTAGAGGACAATAATAAATGACAGGTTGTCATGTGTTGGGAGGAGACCTTTCCTAGTCCCATCAGCTTACATAAAGTTGCCATAAGCCGAGCAAACTGACATTAACAGTTATATCAGAGTTAGCAGGTTAAGGTACAATGCGTTCGCGCTGCATTGCATCACCGGCACCGGCGCGGTGCTACTTCCGCGCGAGCCGGCGCCCGCGCAGCCGCGCCGAGGGAAGTGCCTTATTTTATTTGTAACGCGATGGCGGTTCGGTTTTTTCATCGACTCATTTGATGAGTTACTTGTAGTCTTCCGGTTGTTTATCTTGCAACGAAATCAGCTCCAATTATTGTTCTTGTGAGGAGTGAAAGTGAAATGTCCCATCTAATTATATCATGAAGTTATTTGGATTATACAATTACTTACAATACATTCTACTTGCCTTATTCAATAGATGTAATAGGCTATTAGCGGTTCAATCTCTATTTTTTTTCTTTATTTATTTATAGGGGCTTTTACGCATAGCGTATGTCAGTCCCATCATATCCTAAACAATTGTACTTTCACAAGACGTGGGCCATGAATTTGAACAAACCCTTCGCATCGTCGCCATTTGGTTGGGATGGAATTGTATGGATCATGCCTACATCAGTTCTGTTCAAATTCAGGGACCTTACTAAATTATTTCTACTGTACTCATATTGGACACATTCCATCAATAAATGTTGTAGGTCCTCACTCCGCATTCCTCACAATTGGGTGAAGCGATTTTCTTCATCATGAAGGCAAATTTTTTGCATGGAATGTGTCCAGATCTGAGTCTAAGGGCAGTAATCAATCTCTATTTATGTTAAACTTATTAAATAATACACAATATAGTTTAGATTACTTCACATTGATGTAATGTATTTAACATTGAAATAAATAAGAGCCCTAGCGTCGTTCATTGCTAGAGACTAGTCGTTCTGAAAATATTTAAGCCTGGCCCCTTACTTGAATCCAGGCTTCCTGCATACAATTTCAATTGATAACAAAATATTCTTGTCTCGACTAAAGTTTCGTAAAGATGCTCACTTAACTTCTACTCGTAGTGTTTTTTTTTTTCTATCCCGCTCTGTCCCATTCTTGGGCAAAGGCTCTTTCCACTTCTTTGTTTATTTTATTTTTTTATTTGAGCACAGACTACAGAGGCGGACTTAATGCCAGTTAAACTTCGGGTTATGTAGAGATAATCAATGGTAGGTGGTAGCTGCAAATCTGAAAATTGAGCCAAAGATCACTCTACTATAGCACTAACCATTATGGTAGATATAATCATAGAAGCCTGACTAGGGCTGCCATAAATGCTGAAACGCCGACCCGGACATTTGTAATATTATAAGTAGGACGAGCCATTGATGATGAGGTGAGCAACACACATTTTCGAGAGATTCATGGTTTATGAAGAGATTTTTTGTAGAGCTCAGGCTTTGACCAGAGATTTCGAATGTAGATAGGCAGACTGCTCGGTGACTCTATAATAAAGGTAACTTAACGATTTCCCTTGCTCTATCTTGTATAATAGGCATCTTAGATAAGTCCCTCGACGATAAAAAATACTCCGCATCCAATTGAATGATATTATTATTGTTATTGGCAATCATTAGGCCCTCAGATTCCACTCGCATATATTAGCGATACGATTACGGGCAGCGGCGCGTGGAGTGAATTCGTAAATATGTATACTTTCGTAATAGACCTTTACATTAATAACGTATGTCGCCTTGGACAATGAAAATATAGGTTACGTCGAAAATTAACCGATGCATTCATAAATCTTCACTTGACTTTGATAATGCAAATCAAATTGTTTATGAGATATGTACATGTACTGGTAGGTGCGTACTTTTTAACATTTCCCGGCATCAAAGACTTCTTAGTGTTTCTAAGTATACAACATTACAGGTATGCAAACAGATGTTTGAGGCGTCTGCCAGATCTAAGATCTCTTTTATGAGCTATAAGAAAAAGTAGATATTAGGAAAAAATCTGCAACTGACAATGAACAAATTTTTCGCCTAGGTTTTCAAATTATTTTCACAAATAATTATTTTTCTTTGATACAAAATACCTACCAACCTACTCAAGTGAATTTAAATCTTTTTATGCTTTGCTTTTTAACCTAAAGTTACAAGGTTATCATTCGCCTTCATCTTTGCTCGGCATACTAATTATGTTGTCTTTATCTACTAGAAATCACAAAACAAAGATTTATTTGAAATGCATTAGGATAATTATATATTCAAGTTTTATTAACATGGACGGTGAACACAACAAACTGATAAAACTTTCAATGACGATGTTGAACCTTTTCATTCATGATTGCACTCAGATTAATTTGAACTGAAGTTTCAGGCAACATTTAACTACGTAATATAAAGTGTCACATTTTATTTGGAATATTAAAAATTTTAGAACTGTTGCTTTAATAAATTCCCACTTTCCTGACCTATTACAACATAGCCAAGTTGATATATCATCCCCGCTCAATTAAGCAATACAGAAAATATGAACAAACGTAAATAACATAAATCCTACCCTCTCTTGTGTTAACACATTACATCGTAACACCACCGCTCACACCACCCATTGCATAAGAATTAAGGGGGGATGTCTTCCGCGTACCCAGCCGAGGCAAGGAAGCCAGCCGCGAGCCCAAGCAAGGGAAGCCAATCGGAACCCGCGATCTGAGCATGACTTTTAATTTCTAGCACAGGGATCACGACACGAACTACTTTGAATATATCTTTACTTTCCATTTGCTCGTTATCTCCGCTTTGTGAAGGGATATACGCATGATACAGGCTCTTGGCATTATCTACACTAATATTTTAAACAGGCAAAGTTTGCAAGTTTGAATGTGGGGGAACTACTGGTGCGATTCCGAATATTCTTTCAGTAATAATAAGCTGCGTTATCACCGAGAGCCAAAAGATAAAAAAACAGGACTTATCCGTAGGTTATTTTCCGACTATAACGCGAGCAGAACCACGGGCAAAAGCTAGTGCCTTTGTGTATGCAGGTGTAAGAACTGAATTATTCAGCCCTTCAACCTACTCATGTTTACTTGCTCAAGGAACCAAGACCATGAGTAGGTACGCAGTTATTCTCAAATAAAGCAAATAGTGACAAAGAGAATAATTTAATAGTAAATAGCATCCGTGATCGTGTAGACGTATTAGTCATCGATGGGATCATCACGTTAACTACTATCGTAGGTAGCACACTAATAATAGATTAGGTACGTACTACATACATATGTACATACCCATAGCATGGTGATTATTATCATGTCAGTTACTAGGCTATATTTAATAAGTACGTGCGTAACAGCAACGACATGTTTGTAAATAGAAAAAAGTAGTCCTTCTCAAAACCCAACGTTTTTCGTCAAAAAGGACCCATTCCACCAATAAGGACATCAAACATTTTTGCCAAGTTTACCTAACCTTGATTTCAATACTGGTTTAAGAATAAATATGATCATGGCAATAAAAAAAATGTCAAAAGCAGTCCAGTTTATCGTTAACTTATGATAATCTTTGTTTCCAGATCCTCAGAGCATGCGACGGCTTTACTTGACAGACAGACACCTTCGCGTCATGCTGTGGTGCATTCTCCTTGGTTTGCAGCCAGCCTTCGCTGGTATCTTGGACCCCTTCAACTGGGCGCGTTCAGATCGGATAGAGGTCAACATTCCCTGGTTACCATGTATGTTTACTTTCGTATTCAAATTTGTGACAAAATGCCTCACATAGATAAAATACTCGACAGAAAATTGATTTTGTCTTTGTGCTTTTCGATTGTTTATTTGACTGTTTTTATCATTTCAGTTGAAAATGAAACCAGATGCTATGACGAGCTAGGATGCCTGAACATCACAAGGAGTTGGTACCATCTCATTCACAGACCCTTCAATGTTTTCCCGCTACCGAGAGTTGTCATCAACACTAGGTAAAATCTAATGTCCCATTCATCCAAACACGGATCTAATAACCGGTCATCATAATAAATGTAATATATAGCCGTCAAGAACTGGCACTTCTATTGAATTGTCGGTACCGACAGGCAAAGAAACGGTGGACGGTTCGTCGCAAATGGTCGCAAATTTTCGTCACGTTATTGCAAAGATTTCACCGAAATCAATCTTTTGTCACACGACTACAGAGAAATTTCAATTTCAGGTTCATTTTATACACAAAGAAGAACCCAACTGATGGTCAATTGTTAAACGTGAACGTGAACAAAACAATAGTGAAGTCAAATTTCAATCCAAAGCGACTTACAAAGATGATTATTCACGGATTCATCGATACACCACTCTCTAACTGGGTAGGTCGTTATATCCTCCCTTTTTTTTTTTTTTTTTTTTTCCGGATGGGAAATCATCAAATGACTTCTCCCGCTCTGGGCTGAGCGAGAGGGTGTGTCAGACTTTTACTGACTAAAACCCACCCATGTTCCTTCATCGCCCTTTGTGTTCCGGGGCCGCGGTATCTCTTTCGAACAACCCGCAGGTTATATCCTCCCTAATATGTCAATCAAACTTAATAAATTGTCATTTTATATAACTGAACATGCAGTAAATTCACGCTAATGTTTTGTCATTCAGGTCAGTGAAATGAAAGATGAGCTTGTGAAAGCAGGCGATTTCAACGTGGTCATAGTAGACTGGGCCGGTGGTAGTCTACCATTGTACACACAAGCTACAGCCAACACCAGGCTAGTGGGACTGGAAGTAGCGCACTTCATCAACACTTTACAGGTAAAAGGAACACAAAAATCATGGATTGTAAGTAGCTAATCAAAATAATAGGTTTTTGTATCAAATATAAATAACATTACAGAAAGATCACGGAGTAGATCCTTTAGATGTCCACATTATAGGCCACTCCCTAGGAGCCCACACAGCAGGTTACGCGGGCGAAAGAATACAGGTAAGTGCAAATTACTGTAACATTCTTTACTAAATCGTACGTTACATGATGTTACGTATATCGTTTTCATATTTTCTTTGATTCAGCCTGTCGTTCCATAGGGCTTAGGAAGAATTACAGGACTGGATCCAGCCGAGCCGTACTTCCAAGGAATGCCGACGCATGTGCGACTAGACCCGACAGACGCGCAACTCGTCGACGTCATACATACTGACGGAAAAAGCATTTTCCTTTTAGGTAATGCCTTGGACGTAACTCTGTGTACATTCGTGATACTGCACGTATTGCTTCTTATAATCCACACGCACTATCGTATTCATGTACATTTGTTCAACACGTAATAATTTGACGTTTGTTGTTAACAAGATTAAGCTTCGTCGCTTTACCATCTAATCATACTACTAACCCTTATTTATATATGTTATATGTATTTATTATATGTAAATATGTACCATACGCTTATTAGCTTATCGTTTTCATCATTCATTTGTATAGTATATCTGATTATTTATATATCGCGTGACATGGTAACTAATTAATCGACGGTTTATTTCACGCGTGCGACAGATTTTGTGTTTATGGCAGGATATGGAATGTCTCAACCCGTGGGTCATTTGGATTTCTATCCGAACAATGGGAAGGAGCAGCCAGGGTGTGACCTCACTGAAGGACCTCTCGTTCCGCTGACACTCGTGAAGCAAGGACTCGAAGAGGCTTCAAGGGTCCTAGTAGCCTGCAACCATGTCAGAGCCATTAAACTTTTCACAGAATCTATCAATGGAAAGTGTTCTTATATAGGTAAGGAAAATTGTTTAGCTTGAGTTAATCATCTTCTTCTTGTCACTTTCTGCGATTTATTTTTATTAAGGTACGTGTAGACATTCATTAATATTTTTCAATCTGGGAACCATCAGAGTTAAAGTTGTTAACATTTTCAGGACACCAGTGCCCGTCATACCAGCATTTTCAGACAGGAAAGTGTTTCCATTGCGGTCACGGCTGTGCAATTATGGGGTATGTTCTTATTTTCACTCAAGTCACCTTTTTGCCGCGTTGGGTCGACTGCTCAGCATAAGGTCCTGGGATCGATTCTTAGGTCGTGCAATGTGTTGTTTGGATTTTCCATGAGGAATTTCTCAGTAGTAGCCACGGAGTCTATATTTCTGGACGGCTGGTGACAATAGGGTTGCCCCCTATTACATGGGATTGAAACATAACTCGCGAAATGTGGGTGTATTATTACGTACCCGCTGTCTAACCCTTTTGAGAATGCATGAATATTGTGTTATGTCCTTTTAATTTCACGTGTAATGATTTCGTAGATTCCACGCAGATAGCTCTCCCGGTTTAATTACGGACAAGAACAATCAGTCTGAGAATGAGGTCTTTCCGTCTGAAGAGCACGATACGATCGGAGCCAAGTACTACCTCAGCACAGGGAAGGACCTCCCATATTGTCGTATGTATTTATTTGTAAACAGCGGAATTATTTATTGCCTATACTTAATACTGATCATATAATACTATATATATAAATAAAGAGGTAAAGTTTGTATGTTTGTACATTTGGATGAAGGGGGTTCTCTTCGGAACTTCTGATAGGATTCCAAAAAACTTTCACTAATGGTTACACAATCCCCGAGTATCATAGTCCCGTAGGATACATTTCTGACCATTATGGTCGCGAGCGAAGCCACAGGCAGAAGCTAGTGTCTACCACAAAACAGTGATAAGGGATAAGGGGTTTTTGTAGGCTGATATTCATGATGTCAGGCATTGGACAATCAAGTTGTTGTACAATGACTGTCCATTAGCAAGGGTTCATTACGACTACATGGGGTTGACCCCGAGTAAACTACTCATTTCAATATATCATCTAAAATGAGGTTCCTTTCTCCCTAATCACAGCGTGTGGTTGATTGCTTTCAACCTCATGTTACAACACAATACTTACCAATTTAGATTTTGTGGTTTAGTCATATGACATTTGCTTATGGATTTCCTAAGAGTCTAGAACTGGTACCTTCAGTTTGGATACTATGCAAACCATCTTCTTTGTATGGCAAGGTCAGGGTCATTAAGAACAGGGCTAATGTTGTTCGTCAAGTTTTGCAAAAAAAGGTAGGTGTATTTTACCAAAAACAGGAAGGTGTATAAAAAGAGCACTACTTTCCCTTCCATTACTTTTTAATACCATTACTTTTTGAACCAATTCCCTATAGTCTGCGCGTTGTATTGTCTTAGATGATGTTTTCTTTTACTACATTTATTTATTCGAATTATAATATCTTGTTAATTTTGTTCCAGAACGACACTACCGGGTAACTATCCAACTAGCAAATCCCAAAGGAGCAGAATCATGGGTGCAGGTACATTGTTTTTTTTATTTTTTTCATTGAATTAGTTTCACCAACAATTGTCACACCAAATACAGAGATATAGCACATTCATAAAATTAAATAACAGCTTAACAATTACTTATAGGTAAACACCACATGCACAAAATAATAAATTACAAAGATAAGCTAACTTACTAGGTATTAAGCGCCAATAAATTAAATCAAATTAAATTAACATCACATATAGAGAAAAACAGGTAAAATACATAAAATAACATTAAATACAAACAAACAGATTTAATTACAATTTCATTGTAAAGTTTCCAAAGAAAATGTTATACTATTAAAAAATGTTTAAGAGCTGGATATACGCCAATGACCTTGGTCATGTGGGCGTTTCGACGATAAAGCCCCCCGCGTGCGCCTCGATTACGTAAAAAAATCCATATAAATAATTAAGAAAGTTATTGGCAAAAATAAGCCAAAGGTCCCCTCGGCATTACTTAATATAATATATTGATGGCAATAAAAAGATCCTATGATTGATAGTTTAGGAGAAAAATGGTAGTTAGTTACAAAAACAGAGGCTACTTTGCGTATTTATTTATGATGTTTAAATTATATTTTTAATTTTTTTAAAGCCAAGAGGACATGCTTTACATTGTGTAGATTAATATATATTTTTTGGAAAAAACATCCGGTGATGGTTACGGAACAAAAAGGTTCTAATGTATCCTAAATGAAGCTCAATTCACGTATATCCACGCCTTAATGTATATACAATCTTTTTCCAATCAACAGGGTTTCCTAAAAGTATCTTTGCTGTCAGACAGAGGCGTAATTCGAGGAATGGACCTAACGCCAAACAACTACGTGAAGTAAGCAACTTTACAACTTAAAGTTAATAATTAAAACTTTTGGATTTCATTTCGTTGGCGCAGTGGCTGAGCGATTGGCTGCTGCGCTGCGTGTTGCGGGTTCGACCGTACGGAACAAATATTTTTTAAATGTTCGTAAACGCACCCACGATACAGGAGAAATTCCGAGTGTGCAACGATAAAAAAAAATGATTAAACCACCCTACAATTATTTTATTTCAGACTAGAGCATGGCACTACCTACACCATAGTGGTCACCCACCCCATGGACTTAGGTGGGAAAGTTAGAAAGGTAATCTTTTGTTAAATTATATTATAATAAATTTATCCAAGAACATTTTAAAGCTTTCCCGAACGTTTTTTTAGAGCTATACAAACGTGGTTCCAAAAGCAGTAAATTCGGTATGGACGCATCTTTAGAAATATTAAATAATCTACAATCTAATCTACCCGTAGTTACGTCAATTTACGGTCACAATACACTATTTCCTGACTTGTGTATCAACCTGGATATTGTCGGAAACATCTTGCTATAGTTTTCACGACAATTCATAGCAATTAAAAGTCGAATTTGATCATATTTTAATTTCCAGGTGGAGTTATCCTGGGAGTACGATATGAATGTACTGGAGCCGCGATCTCTTTGTATACTGTGGTGTAATGACCGCCTTTACGTCAAGTCAGTTCTCGTCGACCAAATGGAACTGCCAAGCAGAGGGTTAGCATTTTATTCACTTAACTAGCTGTCCCGGCGAACTTCGTATCGCCTAACAGTCAATGAATCCTACCCCGCCTACCCTACCTGCCCCACCTACCCTACCTACCCTATCTACCTACTTCCTAGTACCTGCCTACCTATCCTACTCTCCTAGTACCTACCTACCTATCCTACCCTCCTAGTACCTACCTACATATCCTATTCTCCTATTACCTGCCTACCTATTCTACCCTCCTAGTACCTATCTACATATCCTATTCTCCTAGTACCTGCCAACCTATCCTACTCTCCTAGTACCTACCTACCTATCCTACCCTCCTAGTACCTATCTTCATATCCTATCCTCAATTTTATCGCGTTCGCGATTCACTTTTGTTGAGTTTCGGAACGCGACATTAGATCCTCCAACGCGCACGCGAATTTGAACTTTATGCAGCGGTAATAAATTACAAATTGACTCTCCATTTTGTTTAGAAAACGTTTGTATGGGAAATAGAAAAGTGCTGTTTTGAGGGTTTTCCCGGCAATTATTCGAATTTTTCTCAACTTTTAAACCTTCCCTAGACCTCCACGAACATTTCAAAATCAAGATAAGATAAATCCGTTCAGCCGTTCTCGAGTTTTAGCGAGACTAACGAACAGCAATTCATTTTTATATATATATATATGACGGCGTAAGCGATGGCTGAGCGATAGCGCCGTTGTCATTAGGGTTCGGTGGTACCGGGTTCATGATGGAATGTTATAATAGTTTCGGTTTCGGTACACAAAAATCACAGTTTATTATTTAACACAAATTTACATTAAATAACACTAACAAATAATCTCCACAAAATGGGCAAACCGACAGTTTCGTTCTGAAGGAGTGACTTGGTTGGAGTTCCGAGCAAAAGTGATCTCGGCACAATCCCCACTCTACAAAACGACTCTGTCCACGTGCCGCCATTAAAACAACATCTGACGTCACGGCGTTTACCCCTACTACAATGGTCAAATCAGCAACTTGATGTTTAAAAGTTATCGCTTTCTCCGACACGGCCATACTGACAAGTCACACGTCCTCGTGTGCTGTATTACCTGGCGACAAAACAAAATGCATTTGTAGACAATATAAGATTGCTCGGCCTACCTGACCTCAAACAAAGGACTTGCATTTGAAGCGACACATCAAGATTTAGAAAAGTCAAATGAAATAAACTAGAACACAATATCAATGCACCAAGTAAAAACAAAGTAGTCAACTTATTATCAGCCCTTCTCGCTGGTAATGTCTGATACATCACACACAGCCCTTCTCGCTGTCGTGCACACAATAGATTGGACAGTACCGGTCCTAAGACCTGGCAAGCCCAGTACCAAAAGTCAGTATCAGTCCTTCACACTGATAAGCCCTAAACAGGACGCATGTTACCGGGCCTTCTCTCCGGTAAACCGTCCGCTTAAGAAATACTTTGTGCATTAACATTAATCGGAACGAGTTGATGGGCCTTCACCCGCATCATCTAGATCCAATTCTTCACTGATTACGTCTAATTCGCTGGGGATATGACCTTGTGGCATCCTTCTTATGCGATCATGAGCATACTTGTATGTTCTATTACCATTCAAAGATTTTAAAAGATAACGATCACCGTCAAGTACTTCTACAACTTTAAACGGTCCCTTATATTTGGGGTCTAATTTAATCTGATTCCGTTCTTTATTTTGAATTAAAACCAAATCACCAACACTGAAATTAACTACTTTGGCCTTATTTTTGTCAAAACGGGCTTTTTCATAAGCCGCACTCTTCTCAATACCGTCCACCGCGTGTTCTCTCGCCTCTGTTAGGTCAATTCCGGTTTCATCATCGTCGTTATAAGCCATTGATAAAAGCATTCGAATACTCATTCAAAAGGGACGTCAACCGGTCCTTGTTTTCGTTTGAAATATCAGAATCAACATTGTAAAGATCAATTACGGGAGGTAAATCGCAACAACCTACATTTGTGACTTTCGAATGTAGATTCAGTTAAATGTACCGTATAGCCAAGTGTCAAAATATCGCGTCCGATCATAACATCGTATTTCATACAATCGTCGGGTAGTACGTAAAATAAAATTGACAGTTCGTTATTGTCGACCACAACATCACTAAGAATTTGTTCAGTGCTAAAAACATTCGAATTATTACCGATACTAATTACTTGCACGGTTGAAAGTGAACGTTTGCCCGAGAATTTATAAGCTACACTTTGTTTAACGAGAGAACACTCGGCGCCGGAATCAAAACAAAATGAAAACGACTCACCGGATTGTTCCAATTGCCCGCAAACACCTGCTATTTCGCAGCTATCGACGCGTCGCTCTGCCGTTGCGTTGGCAGCGCTGCCCGCCGACGATGACGCGCCACCCGCACTGCCGCGTTGGCAGTTCGTAGAGATGTGTCCGGCTTCTCCACAATGGAAACACGTTATTCTTTTGCTGGAACCCGATGAAGTCGCCGCGTGTGTAGTTTTCTGGGCGTTAGCTCCAGCAGGCTGCGTAAACTTCGAACGACAGTTCACCGCTTTGTGTCCCGGTTTTCCGCACTTATGGCACGTGAACATAGTGGAAGTTTGTGGCTTTAAACGCTTTGCATCAGTGGCGCCATCACCGGTACTGCGATCGAATTTCCGCTTCAGACTTGCACTCGCCAGAGCTATAATAAGCGATGCACCCTCCAGTGGACGTTCGTCGAGGCAAATATCGATAGAATCGCACCAAGCACGTGGATCGGTATCTGGTAGCTCCGGATTAATTTCTGGCAGCATGATCTGAGGTGCCACTGTTGGTGTCCTGATGGCTTCGATCAGCTGCATCATGTTCTTCTGCTGCATCTCGAACATAGCACGCCAGTGGGAATCGAGTCCAGATCCCAATTCTGATGACGGCGTAAGCGATGGCTGAGCGATAGCGCCGTTGTCATTAGGGTTCGGTGGTACCGGGTTCATGATGGAATGTTAAAATAATAGTTTCGGTTTCGGTACACAAAAATCACAGTTTATTATTTAACACAAATTTACATTAAATAACACTAACAAATAATCTCCACAAAATGGGCAAACCGACAGTTTCGTTCTGAAGGAGTGACTTGGTTGGAGTTCCGAGCAAAAGTGATCTCGGCACAATCCCCACTCTACAAAACGACTCTGTCCACGTGCCGCCATTAAAACAACATCTGACGTCACGGCGTTTACCCCTACTACAATGGTCAAATCAGCAACTTGATGTTTAAAAGTTATCGCTTTCTCCGACATATAGATTATTATTTGAATAGATAGGTATTAACCTGAACCTAGCCTTGAATACAGAACAGTGTTGGTTAATTTGATAAAGTACACCTACGTGTTTCCTATTCTAATATTTCTTCATACTTTACTTTGTTGCAGGAAGCGCAACGTTGACTTCAGCACGAAACTGTGCACGCCGAAACGTGAGTTTGCTGAAATCCCCAACCGGGGCTCTGCCAGTTTCTATGACAACTGCGGCAGGTAGCTGTGCCATAACATATACATAGGCATTCCACTAAGACTTTATTGTAGTCTATTTACATAGACTCTGAGAGAAAGCTTTAAATGAAAAGTGGACTAAGTTAACGAAATGGAAACATTCGTCGAAATGGAATCAGTGAAACTTTTCAAGCGTGAAGTTGTTACAGGGTGAACATTTAGCTGCGTTTATTTAAATTATGAACACTAGTGGTTTTATTAGACATAGATTTAGATACACGAGCTAAATTTTGAATCTTGAACTGAAAACTACAACAGTTTAACTGTTTATTAAATACTCAACTAAGATAAAATGTAAATAAACTACGTATTTCATAAAAAGATATTTCGAGATTATCAAATGAAACCTTGAAAGTCTTACTCTGTTATATTCAGATATTTATATTGTTACAATAATCTCAGTAGGTAACTGACTGAACATAACTTTGTATAATATTATAGTGGAATACTCAAAGTTCTTTTAATATAGTTAGAAAGTAGTAAAAACTATTGTAAATACTTATTTAAGTTTTGTATTTATATTTTTGTAAGTTCGATGATCGATTTAAATCGAAAAAATTAAACAAGGAAGCCTGTATCAGCGCTTATTCCACACTTGTAATGTAGATATACATGCAACAGTGTAACAGTGTTGGATGGAACAACGCTGATACACCTACCTAAGAAATTGTCGGCAGACTATGCAATGTATACCGTACAAGAGCCAGGTAAAGATCTGCCTGCATCTAGCTATTGATATTAGGAAAAACTTTGTAACAGGGACCAACTTCATAAACAATAAAACCTAATCTTCTTTACACTACCTCTCATATTAAATATTAAGTTTCAGTAAAAAAGAAGTAATCGTATCTACACACATCAAAAGTATCTAGGGATCAACATATATTTTTGCAATAACTTTTCTCCTGATTGATATTAATTAAAATTTTCTTTAAGGATTCATCAAATAAAGTGTTTTCGTTTGTCACAGTAACGATAAACCAAGTCACCTTTGCATTAATAAAGAAATTTGCCATTTTCCTAATAAAGGGATTTTTGACATTTGAACCACTAACATTAAAGTTCGAAAAAAAGACTGAAATAACAGTTTTCTTTAAAATTTTATTGGGTAACTTAAACAATTAATAATCCGTGTTTCTACCGCGAACACTAACAACACAAGAACATCGGTTTGGCATACTCAAAATGAGTTCATCCAAATCACGCTGTGGAATGGCCGCCCATGTTCGTTGCAACAACAAAAAAAGGTCTTCTTGCGACTGGATACCCTCCATATTCGGCAGAGCTCTTCTCTGTAGCATATCCCATGCATTCTCAATCGGGTTCAAGTCTGGCGACTGAGCAGGCCAGGGCAGGACATTGATGTTAGCTGCGGCGAGAGTCTGTCTTACAACTCTTGCGGTGTGCGGTCGTGCATTATCATGCATTAACTGAAATAAGGGACCGATTTGCACTTGTAGAGGGACGATGACGTCTGATACAATCGTCTCAGCATAAATTTGAGCGTTGAGGTTGCCTCTGATCCAAATCAACTCAGTTCTTCCGCCAATCCAAATACCCGCCCATACCATGATGGTTCCACCACTATAAGGATGGACTTCCTGGCAGGATTTTAATCGCTGTTGGCATCCAGGGGTTCTCCAGTGTCGTATACGTCTTGTATCTGGTCTCATACCAAAACGAGACTCATCAGAAAAGCACACGAAACGCCATTGTTCTTCTGCCCAATTTCTGTGTTCAAGAGCCCATTGATATCGAATCCTACGATTGTGCATTGCTATAGGTGGTACCCGTAGCGGTCTTCGGGAATGAAGGTTCACTTCACGCAAGCGGTTTCTGACTGTTTGGTCGCTAATTAAGTTCCCTGAAGAGTGATGAAGCCTCACGGCTAACATCATGGCGGTTATTGTTGGAGCTCTTCGAGTTAAGATTTGAATGTATCGGTCTTGTCTCCGTGTGGTGCAGCGATACCGGCCTCCATGGCGCTCAGCCACGGTACCAGTGCTTCGGTAACGTGTCCAAAGTCGACTGATAACACTCTGACTTGTATTCAGAGCTAAAGCCACAGTACGTTGCCGGGAACCAGCTTCTATCATTCCCACCGCTCTGAGCATTTCTTCCCTGCTTAAATGACGTCGCCGCTCCATAATAACGTTGGTTTTAATCAGTAGTAGGGAAACAGTAGCACTAATAATGTCTTCAATGCGTTGTATGTTTTTATAGGGAAAATATTGACAGCTTATTTTCATCTTTTACTCGAATTTGATTGAGAGTTCCTGATTCAAATTATGAAATGCACCAAAAAGGATCCATATAAATTTATAAAATCATAAATTTATTACAAAGCCACATCTCAATCTCAAGAAATCCGCATAAAAATGCTTGATCCCTAGACACTTTTGATGTGTGTATCTAATCATCATTACAAAATGTATCTAATGTAATCAATTCCCTAGAGTTAACTGTTAACAAAGATATTAGTACAACTTATTTTAACAGCATACCTTTAATGAAATTGGTTCCGTGTTTAGGATTTGTAACTAGGTAGAGACTTACAGAAGCTAACTGTACAAATGTTCTTATAGTTAAATACATAATAGGAATTATAATAATACCTTAATACCTTATGTACCATGTTGAATAAATGTAGGATATGGCGTTTGATTCCAGCAGTAAACAAACACAATATCTATTTTTTGTTATGTTATCTTTACATCAAACAAATCAGCACAAATTCTGAAATAAAACATTATTTTTACATGAGTTTTTATTTCGCTTTTTCTGAAACTTGTATTCAGCATGGAATAGAAAATTCTGAAGATTACCCATGGAATTTCAGTGAACAATAAAGATCTCCCAATGAAAACCGAAACAAAAAACCGAAACAAAATTACAGAAACAACGTATTCTTTGGGCAAGGTGCGTGATCCGTACGTGGAACCACAAAGGCGCCTTGTGACACGAAAATTATCACTAAGGTGCCATTTTCTGCCTCTGGTTTGACCCTTAATAAATTTTGCATGATCTATCGAATGTAATCATAGAAATATAAAAAACAGATAATTATTTATGTTTTGATCATAAATAAGAATGATAATTAGAATCTATGGAGCACAACAAACAACAAAAACTTTATTTTGGTTTATTATGTATGTTATTTTCTCCAACATATTAGTGGGCGTAGAAAAATAAAAGGCATCAATTTTGGTCATTGGCTGTCAAGGCAAGGTGTTTAAATTTTCGAACTCGCTCTGTTCGCTCTTGTAACCTACTTTCGCTTGCTTTTTGGACTTCCCTATAAGTCGACCAAGTATCGTTCTCTATAAAGTTTGTTTCGTTCGTTCTGTTTAAAGGTTCGAAACTATTCTAACCTGTCATGCGGCTTAGATTATCTTAGTTCTTTATTTTTCTGCACTTAGAGGTCAACAATTCCTATTTCTATAACAAAGATAAAAAGTCACATCAAAATCTAACCTATCCGAGGCGGCTTTGAGCTCGCTTCACTCGAGCTTGCAGCCTTAGTTGTTTTTGTTCTTAGCATTTTCTGGTTTGAGTGGACTAGGGAAATTCATAAATAGGTCAAAAGATAACTAACTTATTCGGAGTGGTGTGCTTAAATTTTTGATCACGCTTCGCTCGCTCATGCAGTGCAGTTTCCTTTCATTCTTAGGCTTTTTAACCGCCGATAAAACGACACCTATCCTATATGTATGTCCTCCAATAACTTTTTAAGGAGTGGTCCGATTTTAACGATTCTTTTTTGTTGGCGAAAGTATCCCTCGCAGCTAGTCCCACTTAAATTCGGAAAATAAATTCCACCCCAAGGGTACAAAAATAGGGGTTGATTGATGTTTTGTCTATTGAATTTTCTATGATGAACTGATTCTCAAAATCTTCTAATTCAATACATATAGGAGTCGTCGGTGACTGAGACACATATAATTTTAAACCTTGTTAGAAGAGGGTATTTTCTTGTTATGGACTTAAGAAAATCGGCGCTGGGAGAAAAAAGTTAAATGCCATAACGTACAATTACCGACAGCAAAATCTTATAATTCAAGACTTAGAGGAGGCGCCGGTGATTGAGACATACATCATTTTAAAGCTTGTTAGAATAACCGTAAATAACTGTTTTTGTTCACATAATTTTTCGCTAAAGTTTAAACTCAATGTTTTTTTCCGATAATTCGACAAAATGAGTACCTAACACTGTTTTATGAACAATGTAGTTAAATAAAATCTAACCAATCTGGGGTCCTGACTTTTTTGACTGTCCGTCCGTATGTCACAGCCATTTTACTCCGAAACTGTTGGCACCGCACAGTTGAAATTTGGAAAGTAGGTGTTTATTAAGCACCGCTACACAAAGATGACGTGAACTAAAAAAAAAAATAGGGACAGCTCTCTATACATGTAACTGAAGGTTCAAAAAAAATCAATGTATATAACTATGTGGGTTGTCTATCGACAGCTCTTAAAAAATATACTTATCGAGATTTCTAAAAACACTTCTTTTCTTATGTCGATGTTCTGATGAGATTTATTTACTTCTAAAGCACTAAAAATTGTCCCCCCCCCCCCCCCTCTAAAGTAAGAGGAGGATAATTATTAAAAAATCCTTAGCTTATGGGGTATCTTTAAACCATAGTAAAATATTAATTTCTCAACGAATGTTTTGTGTCTGAAAACATCATTACGTCAAACTGACAGATGCTGTCAACCTGACATGAAACGAATAGACTCGTATTCTGTGCTTCTGCTACATGAAACTGAAATAGCTTGTTACATACCTGCATATAAAACAATGTGGATTGAATTTTTCAACCAAGACCAAGTACACTAAGTGAAAATGTCTTCACCAACTTCAAAATTAGTTTTGATGATTTCTCTTTCCGGAACGATTGGAATTGTATCATATGTTCACATTAAGCAACAATCAGATAGGTAATGTATCAATTATTTTAACAATACATATTATTTACTAAATAATACAACATGTGACCTGTGAACCTGTGACTTAAAAAGTATTATTTATAACAATGTGGTGGTAAACACATCATATTGTCAGTTTTTTTAACATTTCAATACCTTATCTTCAGAAGATTAAAAGATTACCGAACACTATGTTTGAGTTGATATGCCTGTACATAAAAACAATTAATTGTACTAAAAAGTAATGGTGTAGACTCTAAATTTATAAATAGGTACTCTTCTTTTGGGAGTTTTGTTACAAGGAAAATACAATTTTTCAGCAGAAATAGTCAAGAAACCTTGATGTCCACCTCTTAAACACACACAATGTCCTAACTTCCTATAACAAACCATAGTATAATATTACACTTTTATTTCAGGGAAAAAATGCATGAAGGTGTGGTAAAGGATGTTGAAAGGCAACAAAGGCGCAAGATAGAAAACCTATACATATTAGAAAAACAAAATGAATTAACTAAGAAGCTGAAAAAGGAATTAGGAAATTAGTCAATCAAATACATTATTCTGTTTAAGACAATATTTATTATTTACAGAACTAATGTGGAACTAAAATAAAGTAACTAGATATTAGGTAGCGATAATGTTGAACTAGGTTATTGTTTTTTTTCTTTCAACCAAGCCTCTAGCATAACATCTTTAAGTTTTAGATTTACTCCTGTAGGATACTGTTTGTCAGCATTGTCAATCACACCATCAAGATTTAGTTTCTCTTGAGCTACTGCAGCCAAACATTCAAATGTCCGTGGTTCCCAGCAGGCTAAATCTGATAAAGATTTACGATCCAACATAATGTTAGCTCTGTCCAAGCCTTCTTTTAATACATAGGGTGTTATGTTGTGTTGTTCACAAGCTGCAGTGATTCTTGTCGACCAGAGATCAATCATGTCTTGTTTCTTCAACTTCCGAGCTTTAGTTGCGTAAACTAACGCCCTGTGGACATTACGCACTGCTACTGAGTAACAGTTTCTGCGACGACCAATATAATGCGCAGCAAGCCTAAATACCCTTCTCTTTCTCCAAAATTCATCAGGACCACGGGAACGGATCCAGTTAGCAACTGTCAGGAATACCATTGTGTGCTGAAATGAACGAGGTTATGTTGTGAATTGGTTGTATTACAAAACACGTAAATTGAAGCAAGTAATTTTGTAATCAGACTGCATTTTTGAGATATGTTCAGTTTTTACATGAAAAATCAAGATATACCTTGGCTTATAATATTCAAAACACAAAATCAATGCGACAATTTACGAGATATAGACCAACTGTCAAGCACCAAGTACAGTCTGTCAAATTTTAACGTTCTCTTTGATTCTGTCAGATCGTCGCTCGCTGTCACTGTCAACACTCATAGACAAATAGAGACCACTTTTTCCCCGAATACGGATTGGAAACTAGTCTTTTACCATAGTCCGTATTAGTTCGGACTGTTTTAAATTATTTAAATCATCATCATTATTCTTATTTATACAGTCTATTTTAAAGAAGATAATCTCATTGACTATGCACGTAAAATCTTACTATGTAATGATCGTAGCAGGTGGCGTTCCGTGATTTCTGCCTACCCCATGGGAAAAAGGCGTGAGTTTATGCATGTATGATGAGTTGATGATGTAATGACATGACCATAACGCCTTGGAAGTTGGCTCGGCCTTTGGTGTGGGATGCAACATGTGTCGACACCCTTGCGCCATCCCATCTTCCTAGCATGGCGGGCTGTGCTGGGGCGACTGCAGGTGCTGAAATCTCAAACGGCGCAAATACAATAACCTCATTGGTAGCTATGTGTTTGAGCCGTTTGAGGTTGAAACACTAGGGCCATAGGGTCCGAGTGCGCACCTAGTCTTTCGGAACATCACCAAGCGGTTCGTCGGCTCTTCTCGAGACCAGAGGGCTGGCCTATTTTTGTTAATAATCAGCATTGCCATTCAACGTGGCCATGCTGCCAGCCTTCTGGGCACTATCCCTGTTGACAGCAATAAAAGTACCACTATTACTACTTTTATCTATGTAGGTACATATTTGTATTATTATTTTAAGTTCCTATATAAATGAAAATAAACTTTTTAAAACTGTATGTATGTATTAAGAACTGGTGTTCCGATGGTATTCAGTCTTATGTAGGTATTTTTTTTTTTTTTTGTGATCATTTAATGTTTGTTCTTGTTTTTGTTCTTAGTTCTTTTTGATGAGACCGCGCCTGAGGTAGACAAATTCTAATATATTCGTGTTGGGCAACGTGTTGCAATCGGTGTCATTCGCAAGTGGCGGTTCTAGCTAATGTAAACTAATGAATAAAAGATGCATGTTAAGTATTATTTCATTTCTTTATTTATTTAAATCTATCAATATCTTTATTTATTGTCCTCCTATTTCTTTGTATCCTAAGGGCTTTCTGAATCGTCGTCATCTATGGTAACACGACTGACTACTGCCATTCTGAAAAAAAAAAACTATATAAACTGTTTTGCAAAAAAAAAACGGGCACTTTAGATTTTTTTCTCTACTTCAATGAAGAAGAACAAGAAATAGGTTTTATTAATTTGACGATGTATTGGCATGTTATTTGAAGCATCCTGGCATGATTCTTTACGTTCCAAATTTAAAATTTGAAATTGCTTTACTAATGGCGCGAATTGCTGAAACGATTTTTAACTGTTTACGATATTTTAAAGCTTTTTGGATATTTTCTGCAAATTAAACAATTTAATCTTTCTTTTTACATTAAATACCACTTTTTGATATGAGTGATAAAGCGATAAGGGTCGGTAAAATTATAGCCCTACTTGAAGAAGGTTGTTCGCAAACTTACGTGTCTCAGCGGCTAAATGTGAGTCGTTCAACTGTCCAGAGGACTTGGCAACGGTATCAAGAGACCGGTTCGGTCAAAAGAAGATCCGGTCCGGGAAGAAAACGATGCACAGAACCAAGAGATGACCGCTTTTTGGTGAGTCAGGCGTTGCGGAATCGTAAGGCGTCAAGTGTGGACCTGAAGAAGAGCCTTGAAGAAGTAAGAGGAGTAGAAGTTAGCTTGTGGACGGTCAGGAGGAGGCTTTTGGATGCCATTATCAGGAGTCACCGCCCAGCTCGGGGCCCTAAATTACTCCGTGAGCACCGTGTTGCTCGACTTCAGTTTGCTCGGAACTGTGCTTCATGGACTCTGGAGGACTGGAATAAATAAAGTATTGTTTTCTGATGAAGCTAGAATTTCTTTGTGTGGAGAGGACCGACGCCGGCGAGTGCTGCGAAGACCACGGGAACGCTATGCGGAAGTGTGTTTCGAAGAAATCACTCCTTATGGCGGAGGCTCCGTTATGTTTTGGGCAGCAATTAATTCGACGGAGCGTACGGAGTTAGTTTTCATAGAAAATGGAACATTAAATGCACACCGGTACATAATGGAAGTCCTAATTCCATATGCACAACCCACATTGACTGCACTTGGGGAAGATTCCATTTTTATGGACGACAATGCTCTCCCGCACCGTTCTGGCGACGTGGAAGCGTACATGCAAGAAGTTGGGATCCGTCGTTTAGATTGGCCAGCTCGAAGTCCTGACCTCAATCCAATTGAGCATGTCTGGGATGTTCTAAAGAGACGGGTAAGATCAGTGCAACCTGCTCCACAAAACATCAGGGAGCTAAAAAGAGTCATTGCAGAAGAGTGGGAACGTATTCCTCAAAACGTTATTAAAAACATCGTGGAAAGCATGCCCAGAAGGATTCAAGCTGTGATTTTGGCAAGAGGAGGTCACACTCGTTATTAGGTTTTTACATTTGCAACTTTATTTAATTAAAAAAAGTAAAAAAAAAATCTTGTCTTTATTGCCGACCACTTCTTATTGTTTGGGCGTGTACATCGGTTTTAAAGAGTCCATTGTTTTTTTTTCTTTTAATTGCCCGAATTCACTTCACGCCGCGCATTAATTTACACGATTATAAGTATACAGACTACGTCAAAGAAATAAATTTCATTTAATTAACTCAAATCGACCTTAGAACGTAAATTTCCTTAGGTGCCCGTTTTTTTTTGCAAAAGAGTGTATATAAACGAATTGACGTTTGTTAGTCTCACAAAAACTCGAGTACGGGTGAACTGATTTGCCTAATTATGGTTTTGAAATATTGTTGTAAGTGAAGTTTGGTTGTATGTAGGTGGTAGGCAGTAGGTAGCAGGTACGTAGTAGGTAGGTAAGGAATAGCGAAAAATACTCAAAAGAGTCTCAGGCCACACACATCACTCGATAGTGTCGCTAATAAGGATCAAATTCTGGGACGTAATGATATACAGCCAACTTAAGGAAATCATTAAACTTCTGCAGACAGCCACCTAAGTCTACGCAGCAGAGCTCATAACGTCGTAATGGACGGATGAACTTGATTCGTATTTGGCGAAACATGCTGCACCGATTTAAGTTTATGCGTGGAAACGACTATTGAGTACCTGGATGGAACGGGATCGGGTTCCGTTAATTGCGTGTCTGCAAGATGAACTTCATTTTCATAATCACTATCGTCAGGGTTTATTTCTAAAGAGTTGCTGGAGGCGGCAAAACGATCATTCTTGGACATGATATGTCTAACATTCATGTCTTCCATTTTGTTGCATTTCCGGCTTTGATTTGTTCGAAATATTAGCCTCAGAATTGAAAGCTGTTGGATAAAGAAGAAGCAACGAGTTCAAAAAATGGCAGATCTATCACGATTTAAAATTAAATACAGTGCCTACTCGTACGTATGTATTTTTTGGTACACAAGTACGTATGTACGAGCATTTGTAATGGAGAACGATATAAACTAAGTACCTGTTTACCTATAATAAAGTTAATTAGAAGGAATTAATGAAACAACTCACCTCCAGTAAAATAATAGACAAGAACAAAACAAGGTGCGCTATCATAGATGCAACTATAATGCGATGCAGCAAATCCCCACATCCTTGAGTATTAATATAGTGCGTTCCCAGTTCCAGGAGATAATTTGATATGCATGAACCGCTTTTACAGCAGCTAAAAGAGTTAAAACAATCGAAAGCCAGTTATTGGTGCCTCCATGAGCTGCATGAAGGGTTAGACAGAGGTGTACTAGAACACCCGCATTTCGCCAGTTTAAGTCCCATGTAATAAGGAGCGAACATATTGCCATCAACCGCGCACAAATCCAGTCTTCGTAGCTAACCCAAACACAATAATACTTTGCCCAACCTGGGAATCGAGCCTGGGACCTCATGCTCAGCAATCGCGCTAGCAAACATTATACAAACGAGACAATCAAAATATTTCCTAAATTCGGAATAAACCTTAACCAAAACTGGGTCGTAAGGAGGTTACCCAGATTGGGCTATTTTCAAAAGTAAACTTATTATTTGAATAGAGCATATTTTTATTATTATTATTATACCTAAGTCGTAAGTCAAAATATCTGAAATCACCCAGATTGTCGAATTGTTTTTTGTCGGCCAACAAAAATAAACGCAATATTGAAATAGAGCTTACCTATATAATATTATGATTGACTTACGACTTAGGTGTAATAATAAAAATATATATTATGTTATGCTTTATCCGAATAAAATAATAAGCTTATTTTTGAGGGCCGGCAAAAAAATATTTGCCCTATCTGTATGATCTCAGGTATTTCGCGATTTTTTTGTTTACCGGCAACACACTTTTGAAATTAACCCAAAAATGCATGGAGGCTGGGTGATCTCCTTTACCATTGTTACTTCACCAGACTTGACTTGTAGTTGTAACTAGACAGGTTGAATTTATTTTAATCTACCTTGCAAATATTATCAATGAAAAAAATGTAGTACGAGTTATCGAACCTCAATGGAACGCTGTCAGTTACTTCTATCTCCTGCCTTTTATGTCCATTCCGTCTCATTGCATTAGGATCCCATTCGTAATCACGTATTTTATCATACCAGTCGCGCTCAAACCAATCTTGATACGAATGGAGCTGAAAAAATCGAACGGAATTATATATGATTATTTGGTAATAACGGTTAAACTTTAAAAAAAGATAATAATAGCTTGATGAGCGTACCCCGCAACACTTCAAAGACCACTGTAGATTATCTACAAAATGTTTGAATTTCGGGACACTTCGGTAAAGCTTCATAGTCCGGTTTACTCTTTCAATTGTTCCAATTTTGCCAGCGTACATCTTATGGATACAGAACCCTACTCCCAATAAATTTATTATTATAATCCACATGATGCATAACCACATTGGGCAGCAGACAACCTTTGACTTGTAACTGTAAATGAAATAAGTAACTTCGTTGTAGATACTTTTAAGTAAGGCAGGTATAGGTTACTTGGGTAAATTCTGTGGTAAATTCAAATACCAAATTATTGATAAACGTTTGGTGTGATGGTTGGATCGCTTTGCCATCGTCGGCTGTAACTCTTACGTGAAGCTTGGGTCTCATGAAATGAAGCGAGCTTGCTCACAGTGAATAAACTTGCTTATATGATTGGCTACCTGCAGCTGTTTTACTGCAAAAATGCAGCATAAAACAATTTATAAAATGTAGCTATGAGTACTAATCCACCAACCCGCGGTGGGTCCACGTGGTGGATTACGGCCCACTCCATCTCGTAGATGGTTGATCTGTTTCCCAGCAGTGTGGAAATTATAGTCTCATTATGGCGCATTACTGCACCAATAAATGATTTGCCCATAAATAAACGGCACGGTTGGCGCAGTAGCTGAGCGGTTGGCTGCTGCGCTGCGTGTTCGATTCCCGCACGGAATAAATATTTGTATGGCCTACAAGTAGTTGTTCCGGTTCTGGCTGTTTGTGTTAGTACCTATATGAGTTTAAATGTTTGTAAACGCACCCACAATACAAAAGAAATTCAATGAGTGGCAATGTTAAAAAAAACTGCTATTTATTAAGTAGGTATACTCAATTACTCACTCAACCTTCCTGCCACGTGATATTGAGCACAATATGTGAACATTCGTTGGCAGCATGATAATTCCGGAGAGCAAAACGATCGCGTTAATTATGTCTGTCCCTGTTAGCACTAAAATATCACCGACACCTGGAAAAAGCAGTTTATTTCTGACGTAAGGATTCGGAGATCTTATCACTCATCGGCCTGTCACAATAAAACATCATCATTGCCAGTCATTCCTGAAGAGTTCCTTTACCCACATCCAGTTTAGCCGGTGCCGTAGATCTAGCCACCTCGATAATGTGGATTAGATCAATGAGATTTATAATATTTAAATGTCTTAGGATAAGATTAACATAGCATACCAATTACCATCATAATAAGTAGGTCTGTAGAGTTTGCGCCAGTAATATACAGGGTGGAATTGACGCACTTAAACGGTTACCGCGTATTCTGTACATCGTACCAAAAAAATCTGCTGTTCAATACATATTGACCGTGTAGGTTTATCATTTAGTTTGGTCTGATGGACTGAACACGCGGTAGTTAACCGTTTGTGCGTACATGTCCCTTCCACCCTGAGGCACCCTGTATACCTAGGTAAGGGCTTACCTAGGTATACATTCATCCCATGTAGTAAGGGGTGAGCTTATTTCGTTTCACCGAACTTAAGTATAAACTCCGGGCTGCCACTGATAATAATAATTGCATAAAGGTTGCACCTCATCTAGCAGCACGGAATCGCACTTATCCATGATCCTATCCTTTTGTGTGGTTCAGAACCGTCATTTGCATGAGCGAGAAACAGAGCGTGCTGTCGACCGCATTGTCGATGCTGGCGCGTGCGATAGCATGCCCGCCGGCATTGAAAAGTGCGATTCCATGCTGCTAGACGAGGTTCAACCCTAATAGAACAACCCAACAATTCGTCCAACCCGGAAGGTGTCGAACTCGGTTAAAATATACGAGACTTCTATTAGTGTGCCATACGTTCATCACATCAGTTATGTATCTATGGGTAGTGAATACAATACTCACAAAAGAATAGGAGAAGAGACCATATTATAGAAAACATAGATAGAAGCCACAAGAAGCAGGATTCCCACACCATCAAGGGGTGAACAGGGGACATCAGATTATTTAGATTTGTCATCATGATAAAAGGATAGACTCTATCTTAAAACCAACATATATACCTATATAAACCAAGTAAACCTATTCCTACTAAACGTTTGTTTAATCTACTTGTGTCTATTTATCGTAAAAAACCAAAACCATCCATTTAAACTTGACACTGCTGGCATTAGTATATTTTTGGCATATTTGTCATTGGTGATATCATAGACCAAGATTGTAATCAAAATTGTTTCACAAATAAACGAAAATGAGTTAATATGAGGTTGCTAATGATTTTGATAGTCATAGATAAGTTTGTTTGAGTACCTACCACCGCAGGGTCAACTCGGAACGTTACTTCGCTCTATCCTAGGTGCACCAGCACACCTATCCCCTTCATTCTACAGGGAATTTGACGGGTCTAGAGCGTGACACAGCACAATTATTTAGGATTATTAAGGACGTTATTTCGAATGACTCTGCTGTTACCGACAGAAAAGGGTTAACCATAAGTACTTTCCTCTACTAGGTATACACTAGAAGTAGTATCTATAGTAGACGCACCTCGATCTCTCCGCAATAGAGTGTGGCCTTTGAGGGTGGCAGATTTGGGGATTCTGTCAGCGGCAGCAGACAGGGTGGCGGCGCGACGTGGTCTGCGGGCGCCTCTCAAGAAAATCTGCGGCCGTGCATGGTCACCGCAGAGGGTTTTAGGGCCGATTCACACCGGAACGGCAGCGGCCGGCAGCGACGCGACAAGGAGCCGGCCGCGGCAGGATCGCGTCGCCGCCGGCGGCCTCCCGACACCACGCGCCTAGTCTCCTTTTGACCAGTTTAGTTTCTACATTCGGCAAGGAAACTCGTGTGTTTGGAGTGAAAATGGAATTGGTTATTATAGCACTTATTTCTGAAAAAGAAGAAATAAACAAACCAAAGGAAAAAAGAGAATGGGATATGTGTGCGCGCGGCCTCGTATCGCTGCGAGAGGCCTCGCGTCGCTGCGGGCAGTACCGCTGAAAAGACGCGCGTGGCCGCGAGGCCGCTCGCGGCACCGCGGGCGGCCGCGCGACCTTTTCGGGCTTTTCAAGCGATACTGGTCTCATAATTATGTAGATAAAGTTTAAAATTAATTCACAGTGATAGTGCTCACCGCCCCATGCCAGCCGCTGCTTTCCCGGCGTGAATCGAGCCGTTAAGTAAGTCTCACAGACCCCTTCGCCCATCCCAAATCAAATCAAGTCATTTATTCAAATTAAGCGGTTATTCTGCACTTTTTGAAAATCTTACTGAATGAGTTAATGTACCATGTTAAAGGGGTAACAGAGGGGGGCGTATTATTAATGTGGAATAAAACTCAAGATTTCACGTTATACATACGTATATTTAAAGTCGTCTAAATCAAAACAATATTTTAAATATATGAAACAAAAATGTTATAAATGGCATCAGTTTTTTAATATACCACTGTTTTAAATTAAAGTTATTAAAAATGGAGTATGTAAATAAAACTTAAATATCGACTAGAATACAATAAGTTTGAAAACGTAACAAAAATAATATTCAATCGGAATGTTAAGATAAACAAGAAAAACCGTAAATCCGATAAAGGGATACAAAAATAAATCTCCCAACCACACGTCTCAATTTTGATTTAAAAATACCCAATTCAAAAATACTAATACATTTGTGCATTATTAAAACTGTTATTGCAGCTTGTTGTTGTGTAGCTGCATACTCCTACGTATAATCATAACATTTATAATGAATATTAATTTTTACAAGTAGATAACTTGAATACAAGTATAAAAGCAAATAATATTGGCAAGATTTCTTAATAATATTACATTACAATATAATATCTAACTTTAACAATAATAAGGCACTACAAATGCATTCAGTATTTAATTTTCAGTTAAGTACTTGAAAAAACTTATTCAGAATCCTTCTCTGGTTGAGTGACGTCACCCATTTTCTTAATTTTCTCGGCAACATTAATTTCGCAGCCCGTGTTTACCAAGACATCTTCTATTGTTACTCCATCCGCCAGTTCAGTCAATGTTAACCCCTTTTCTTTGTCGACTTCAAACACACACTGAAAAGAGAAAGATAATTTTATCTCCTTCTTAAAATCAAAGGTTGTTTCGCCCATGCAAAGATAGGTCAGAAAAATTTTCTATGGGAACATTCTACCACGACAAGAACCTTCTATAGTAAGTCCTGACCTCCTAGGTAACCAGGTCATGGTCATATTTCATAAAAATCTGTTCAACCATTAACACATAAATGTTACTTTGGTTTATCATGTTAGTATGGATTGAAAGAATTACACTTACTGCTAAGCATTATGGTGAAATTGTAAATTACCTTTTCTGTTATAATCATGTCCACGCAATTTTTCCCAGTCAGTGGTAGTGTGCACTCGGGCAGTATTTTATGACTTCCGTTCTTAGCAGTGTGTTCCATAGTTACCACAACCTTGGTTCTTGGTGCTGATACTAAGTCCATTGCTCCACCCATACCTTTTACCATTTTACCCTGAAATTTAAAAATAAATAGAATAATCAGATACCCATTGCAAAAAACTAGGCTATATTTATACTAGATTTTGTATTTGCTGTATATTGTGTTATACTTACGGGAATCATCCAGTTAGCTAAGTCACCGTAACGAGAAACCTGCATTGCACCAAGAATAGTCAAATTAATGTGACCTCCACGAATCATGCCAAAGCTGTCATCCGATGAAAAGAATGCTGAACCTGGAAAATTATGAATAAAGTCAATTAATTTATTTGTCTTGTATGTTGGACAAAACCAACAACCAGTAGTAGAGTCCACCAGTGGAGTAGTAGTCCACCTTAGCCCTGGATCAATAACTGGAAGTCTTAGGGAGAGGCCTTTGCCCAGCAGAGGGTTGACACAGGCTAACGGTGTCTGTAGTCTGTCTTAGTGAATAAACAAACCATTTTAACATAAAATTACCTACCTGGTAGTACAGTGACAGTTTCTTTGCCTGCATTAATAAGGTCGGCATCCACATTTTCTTCTGTAGGGAAAGGACCCAGACCAAGAATACCATTTTCTGACTGGAGGAGAACCTTAACATTCTGAGGTATGTAATTACTTGCCAACATGGGCATACCTGAAAAGATATACATGTTTTGTTAACTGAAGAGACACCATTCCGGCATGAGGAATTTTAAATATTTAGTGCATTGCTTGGCCTTATTGTAAAAAGCCTTACCAATTCCAAGGTTAGCATACATTCCATCCTTGAATTCCAAAGCAGCTCTTCTAATGATCCTCTCTCTCATTGAGTCTGATCCCTTTCCTTGCTGGACTGGCTTGCTAACTGTCCTTCTTTCAATTCGCTTTTCATAACTTTCCCCTTTGATAACTCTGTGTACAAATATTGATGGTACATGTACAAAATCAGGGTCTATTTCGTCCACAATTTCTTCTACCTCAGCAATTGTGATTCTAGCAGCTCTGCACATGGCTGGGTTGAAGTTCCGAGCACTCTTTCTGAATATCAGGTTGCCATGTCTGTCTGCTTTCCATGCTTTGATAAGTGCGAAATCACCAGTAATTGCTTCTTCCATGATGTAGTTCTTTCCATGGAACTGTTGTTCATATCTTGCTGCACTTGGGATGGCAATCTAAAATTTCAAAAAATATTATGTACCTACTCAAGCATTTTATAATAATCTAATATTTAAAAATTGATATTTGTTTATACTATAGTAAAAAGCTTACCTTTCCATCTTTAGTATATTTAATTGGTGATCCACCCTCATGTATTAGAGTACCAAAACCTGTTGGTGTAAAGAATGCAGGTATCCCGGCACCACCTGCGCGGATGCGTTCTGCCAGAGTGCCTTGTGGAGTTAGTTCAACCTGGAATCATTGAGAAATTTCATTGTTCATCCAGGCATTCTTATGCAGTAGCTATGTAATCCAAGAAGATACAAACCTCTAGTTCTCCACTCAGAAATTGTCTTTCAAATTCAGCATTCTCACCAACATATGATGAGATCATTCTTTTCACTTGTTTACTCTTCAATAAAATTCCAAGACCAAAGTCTTCCACTCCTGAAAATACAATAATAACTGCTTATCACAAGTAAACAGCTAAATTAGCATTACAGCATACCATTAAGTTGTTAGTGGAATAATAATAAATTAATATAGGTATTTAAATTAATTCAACCTGCATTGTTGGAGACCACAGTAAGGCCAGAAACACGTTTGTTGTTTACAGCTACTATGAGATTTTCTGGAATCCCACAAAGTCCGAAGCCACCAACCAAGAGTTTGGAACCATCCTGTATGTCACTGACAGCTTCCTTAGCATTCTCGTAAATTTTGTTTGTACGGACTACTGTGCTATAGTTGGCACAAGAAAATATCTACAAAACGAGTTCGATTATTATTGATATAATATAATAGGGGTATATTATTCTTCTAATATGAATTTTACTGACATATACAAAATTTAAATCAAAATTAAAACTTTTAAAATAAAGTTGTATTCATACCTTTGCGATTGTGTATACATTCTTATTTGAATAAGCATTCGATTTTATCACAAAAAACCGTCCTAACACTGTCGCTGCCATGGTGTTAGCTCTAAAATAATAATTACACTTGATAAAACTTATGTTATCAACCACCGAAACAATTTAATTATCACAGTTAAAAATCTAATTATAAAAACAGCCGATGTCACGTTCAAAAACACGTTCCGTTCATTCCAATTAATTTGTTTTTATTTATGATCATTCGAACTTTTACATTCAGGTTCAGGAACACGTTAATCCTACGTACTAGTTTATCGTGGTAAATAAATAAAAAAGTACGCACCAACCTACCTATTTTTATTCGAACGAATGTGACAAGTTGCTTTTTTTACTGTGCAATCGATGTGTTACCAACCACGATAAAGGAGATAAAGAGACTGACTGACATGCTATGGTAACTAGGAGTAAAAATAAAAATTCCAGTTTTTAATTGAAAACAGCGCCATCTATCAAATCGTTAAGGGAAAAAAATGTTGGTGTTGCTATGGTTAAATAAATTATTCTTATGTTGGGAGTTGAAAAACGACATATTCAAGAAATAAAATTATAATCATATGTTAAACTTGAAGTAAATATATAAAATTAACAGGATTTGTAAATTAGAGCATAATGAGCTTCTTATTATCAGCACAATAATGCAGAAATTATATTTTGGTATAAAACACGTGCATAATTTTGTTTTTATATGGGCACACTTGAATTGCAAATGGCCTCCTGCGTGTGAGTGTAAACAACTCGTGCGCAGTTATTTTCCTTTTGTAATAAAGTTCTCGTTGTTGTTTGTTTTGTTTTTCCTCCTCTGTGTGTCGCCGTATTTTGATTATCATCACTAGAACTTGTGAAGTTACTGTGGACTCTACGCATAGGCACTCTATAGAGTTTGGACCTGTAATTGCAAATAGTGAACAGTGAACTTCAACCCGCTTTAGTGGTATATATGTTCTGGGACTTCAACCATGTCACAAAATTCTTGCTGTGTACCTGGATGTGCTGTTGTTAGGAGTGATGGTAAGTAGTAAATTTGGTTTTTCTACCTTTATTTTATGCCAAACAAATGAAGGGTTATACTCTATTCCTCACGGATGGAACACTTAGGGGCACTATGAGCAGCATTATTGTATTATGTCAGTTTTGGAAATATCCTCCATTGTATTTTAATTGGTATCCATACTGATATTATAAATTCAAAAGTAACTGTCTGTATGTTACCTTTTTACTCCTAAACAACAGATGGATTTCGATAAAATTTGGCAAAAAGATAGATGGTATCCCGGATAAGTGCATAGGCTACTTATGTCCCAGTAGCATGCTTCCCTTATTAGCACAACACAACTTCACAACTTCTTTTTGTTTTAAATAGTTTTTTTTGAATGTTTAGACAATTTAATGTTTTTCATGTACTTTGTCTCAAGCTCTGCTGAATGAGGTATAGTTCGTCCAATGATTGATTTAAGTTACACACTTAATTGTTTCATGTTTTCAGGTGTGCCTCTACACTTGTTCCCAAATCCAGACACAAGTGCAGAGACATTTAGAACTTGGATTTTTAATGTTGGCGGTGAAATAGCAATATTGGATCATCATACTATCTACCGCAACAGACGTGTCTGTCATAGACATTTTGATGAAATACATAAGTATCCAACTGGCAGACTGTCTAAATTGGCAATTCCAACACTACATATCCCAGGTAATAATATTATTTCTTAAATAAATATATATACATATTCATCAATGCATTTATTTTGTTCAAACAAATAATAAATATAGACATTTTAATATTATTCTAGATCTCCAAGCAGAATCACTTGGTGAAGCAATGGTTGTGTCAACCTCTGATATGTCCCAAAGATATCAATTACAAGAATCTGGTTTTAACACGTCAGGTATGTGTCTCTTATTACCTCTCTCTGTGTCTCTAATGGCCTCATGCCAAAGTGTTGGTTTTCTATGGAGACGAACAGGCAAGAAACTATGGTTTTTCTTTGAAAGTCAAGATGTTGTATAACAATATTAGGTAAATTTATACATTGATCTCAAACAAAATTATGTGAGGACAATGTAGGAGAAGATAAAGAGTTGAGACTTATCAAGTCTGTTGGTTCAGGTTTCTTATCTTATTTCCAAACTGGTGCGTGATTTCTTTTTTGAGCCTCAACTGAATAATGGTATTTAATTATATTTCAGGAAAAGAAGTCATTGGAGCTATAATAAGCACGTCTGCCATAGCTTCAACAAACATTGAGGCTATAGCCAGCACAACGTCCCTAGCTTCAACAAACATTGAGGCTATAGCCAGCACGTCGTCACTAGCTTCAACAAACATTGAGGCTACAATAAGCAAGCCGGCCCTTGCTTCCACATCAAATGTTATAAGGACACATTCAAATGATTTGATATCAGGTTTGTATTAATTATATCTATACTAATATTATAAAGAGGTAAAGTTGTTTGTAAGTATGGAGCTCTCTTTGTCTCTGGAACTACACTATGATAATCCTTTGTTCAAATTTTTTTTATTGCATACGTAACATTTTTATTATTTAAGTAAACATTTTTATATTTTCGTCAATTTGACATTAACAATATTTAATTTACAGGACATCAAAATGTACAACCTGACCAAACTCAACGCAGAGAGCGGAAAATAAAAAAGACAATTAAATCAAAAAGTATGTACTTGAATAATTTAACTTAAGTAAACACTAATTTATGAATTGCATAATTAAACTCAAATGGACATCCAGACCTCTTAAGTCATAAACCAAAAAGATACTTAATTCCCTTTTAGAATAATATAATTTTGAAATCTTGAATATCTAAATCTCTTTTTTAAAGTTTCATTGTAAATTTTTAAAAGAAAAATATTTGTGTATTTCAGGTCCCCGTGTAACTTTGGCGCACTATAAGGAATTTAAATCTGTTTTAAAGAAGTTAAGAAAATGTGAAAGTGATAAGAAGTGTTTTAAAGCAAAATACATGATTGCAAAAAAAATGTCAAAAACAACAGCATTCAATATGGTTTGTAAGAATATGTCTTATTCTTCGAAGTTGTTTTGCCAAATGCAAGTCTCCCAAAGTGGCAAGAAAAAGAAAGGAAGGCACTTCACCCTCGATGAAAAAATTCTGGCGTTGTCTTTATACAAGCCATCTCCTAAGGCATATCGCTTACTTAGCAACATGTGTATATTGCCAAGCAGAAGAACACTGCAAAATTTACTGCAAAAGATAAATTTAAAAGCTGGAATCAATGACATTATATTTGAAAATTTGAAAAAAAGAGTTACTAAAATGCCTAACAATTATAGATATTGTACTTTAACATTTGATGAGATGGCTATTGGAGCTGGCATTTCCTATGATAAAAGAAATGATAAAATATCAGGATTTGTTGATAACGGTGATAATATAGAAACAGAATATTGCGATCATGTACTTGTATTCATGATAAGAGGAATTGTGAAAAAATACAAGCAGCCTTTGGCCTTTTACTATTGTAGTGGAAGCACAAAGACAGTTGAATTAAAAAAACAGATTAAGACTATTATAACAAAAGTGCAAGAAACGGGACTGAAAGTTGTGACAACAGTATGTGACCAAGGCACCTCCAATGTGGCAGCTATAAACGCATTACTCAAAGAAACGCGAGAAACATTTTTACGCAATGGACGAGAATACAAAGGGGGTTTTTTCATAGTGAATAAGAATAAGATTTTCCCAATCTATGATCCACCTCACCTAATTAAAGGGATTAGAAATAATCTTATCACAAAAGACCTTAAATTTACCATTAATGGCAAAGAAAGCATTGCAAAATGGGAACACATTGTGAAGCTGTATAAAAGGAGCCCAGGTTATAGAGGCGTAAAGATAGTCCATAAACTAACAGCTCGCCACGTGATACCTGAATTAATCCCGAAAATGAGGGTTAAACATTGTACTCAGGTATTTAGTCAATCAGTGGGAGTAGCCCTTGGATTTATGGCAGGTAAGCAATTTATTATTTTTTCAGTAACTAATTGTAAATGTTTGAAAGATACAGTTTTTCGTTTGCTATCTGTCTTTAATGTCTGGATCGTGACAATATCAGTCAGTTTGTATATTCTTAACTTGGCAGCCATGATGCATTTCCTGATTGCAGTATGTTCTTAGCACAAACAAAGATGTTGTAGTCCATCTTCTTTACACAATCCCTCCTTAGGCCTTATCTCACTGGGACGCCATGGCTGCGCAGCCAAGTCGTGCTGCCAACAAAATGTATGCTTGTATGGTTGCGCAATCAAGCGGACACCAGGTGAGATACTCTCTAAAGAGTTGTATACATTTTGTTGATGGCGGCGACTAGTTGCGTTGCCATGGTGTCCCGGTGAAATATAGCCCTAAGTCCTAAGTCAGTAGACCATTATTTAACCACTATTCATTGCCGCGAACAACACCGAGATAGTTGTTTTAATATATTTTTTCCCCATTGCAGAATCTGGAGTCCTTGAAAAAGAAAGTTCCGATACAGCAGATCTACTTATGTTCTTCGATGATCTATTCGACAGCGTAAATGGCAGCTTCAGCGCGATAAGAGGAGGAAAAATTTACAGGACTGCAGTGACCCCAACCTCACCTCACCACAAATTGTGGAATTATAGTCTACCTGTACTGAAAACTATGAAATTTAGTAATACTAATAACCAAGGTGTAGTGCCTTCATTGTCAAGCTGGATTAAAACCATAGAAGGTTTTAAATTAATTGTAAAATATTTAAAATCCAAAGGTATTAATTCTTTACTGCTGCGCAATTTCAACCAAGATGCATTAGAAAACTTTTTTGGGGCAATTAGAGCCCATGGATACAGTAACATTATGCCCACGTCGTCTGCATTTGAAGGAGCCTTCAAAACTTTGTTAATTAATAATATTTCATCTTCATATTCAGTTGGAGCAAACTGTGAAAAAGATGACGGTGTATGTCTCCAATCACTAAAACATTTTTTAGAAAATCCAGTAGACTCACACACAACTGAATGTGGAGATGAAATTGACAGTGACCATTTAAATGTACAGTTGCCAAATACAGACGACCTAATACAGGGCCAAACTCCAATGCTTGTTGAAAGAAGCGCAGCAATAGGGTATTGCAGTGGGTGGATAGCGCAACTTGCTAAAAAGCATATTTATAAAAATTGTGTGGCCTGCAGAAAAGATATAGAAGCAGAAGAGTCACTAAGTTTCCATAAATATATAAAAATGAAGGAATTTGGCAACAAAAAGTGGTTGTGCTATCCTACAAGAGCATTATTTGATTTCTTTGCCCATGTGGAACATGTAATAATTGAAATTTTAAAAGAGCACAGCAATAAAAAAAACATATCAGTATACATAAAATTAATTATAACTATAAATGTATCATTTATTAGTTGTCAAAATCATAAAGATGATTTACGTAATTATTTAATAGATAAAAGCACAATGTTTTTCATACACAATTGGTGCAAAGATGTAAATAATGTTCTTACTGGCAAAATTACCTTTTGGGATGTTAATCATCCAATGAAGGAAAAGGCTAATCGACACTACCTAACTCATAAAGGGAGAAAAAGGAGAACACAAAATTATATCTTAAACGTGTATTTTTTTTTTTTTTTTTTGAGAAATCATTGCCCCACACTAGGAATTCCTCCTGTATCGTGGATGCGTTTACAAACATTTAAAACCACATACACAAGCAGCCAGACCTGGAACAACTATCTGTGTACCAAATTTCATCAAAATCCGTTCAGTAGTTTTTGTGTGAAAGAGTAACAAACATTCATCCATCCATCCTCACATACTTTCGCATTTATAATATGATAAAAGATAAATAAATGATAATTAAATAAATACAAGTTGTTTCTTTTCCTTTTCAAATTCTTGATGAATTCTTCCCAAACGCCTACTTGACATAATTATCGTTGTCTTAGGGAAAAGTGACTTATGTTGACAAATTTGCTTTGAAATATTGAGTCTTAAAATGTGTTAGCATTAACTCTCAATATCTCAAAGCAGATTTGTCGACTTAAGTCACTTTTCCCTCTACGTCAACGATATAGGTACTGTACCTAGTATACCCACCAATCTATATGTATGCATTTATATTTAGTTCCCCTAACGAAAAACTAGATGGCGCTGCGTTTGACAACTTCATAATATTAAAAAAAGGTAGAGCTGCCTGTCTATTGCCCGTATACTATTGTAGTCTTTGCTGACTGATGAGATTTAGCAGTTGTTTGTTTCACTATCTCGAGGTCAACAGGGGGCTCGTTGGCATTCAAGACAAGAAATGTTTGAAACTTAATAATATTATATAGGTAGGTACATACCTTTTTTTTTTTTTTTTTTTTTTTTTTTCCGGATGGGAAATCATCAAATGACTTCTCCCGCTCTGGGCTGAGCGGGAGGGTGTGTCAGACTTTTACTGACTAAAACCCACCCATGTTCCTTCATCGCCCTTTGTGTTCCAGGGCCGCGGTATCTCTTTCGAACAACCCGCAGCACCCGGCAAGGTAGGTACATACCTACGAATAACTTATTTTTTATACACGCACATAGGAACCCATCCTGATATTCTTGTTTGGCGAGATATATTTAATTAATGCTAGCGTTAGATAAAACCCACCCTGAGGTGATTAAAATACGTGTTTTTTGTTACTGCTGGAAGTGTAGCTACAGTGTAAGTGTACAGCGGTAATTATTATTTTACAACCAATACCTAGCTACCTACTGTATCTACCTACCCAATTATACGGGGTGGAAAGGACACCGACGCGAAAACGGAAACCACATACTCAGCACATTATTCTGAACCCCCCCCCCCCATAAGAATTTTTCGTCGGTTATTAAAAAAAAACAGCTGTTTCCTACAAAAGTGCAATACCTACACAGTCAAAATGTATGGAACAGCTGTTTTTTTTTTACTTTTGGATGTTAGTCAAAGACCAAGTTTGTGCACCGTAGGTTTTGATGGGAAGAATACACATGTCCATTAGCTTTCGCTTCAGAGATATGGGCAGGGTGCCCTTAAAATACTTCTTCATGGACAAGTAACTCTTCCAGGCATTTTCTGTCCAACTTGCAATTTCTTTATCTTGCCTTGCCTGGAAAGAGATTACTTTGCCCAAGTAGATATATTCTTGGAAATATTGTAAATTCTACCCGCCTACGTGTATGCTCTTCTTGGAGCTGTTGGTCAAGAGCTTGGTTTTCGACATGTTCATCTTCAGTCCAACGTCAAGGGTTGCATAGCTAAGATCTTGTAGCATTTGCTCTAGTCCTGTGGCTGTGGGGGAGAAAAGGACAATGTCATCGGCAAAACGCAGATTAATCATAGAGTACTGGTGAACAGTTTTGGAGAACCCTTGAGAATGTCAAATTTTGGACCTAAGCTCTCTAACTTAATAGCCGCTGTACTATGGGTGTATGTATATATTACGCAAAAGATGTATGTAGGTAGGTTCTATCTGTTGTTTTGTAAGGGCATTAAATATTGCAGAATGTGTGATGCTGTCAAAGGCTTTAGAATAGTCGACAAGTGCAAGATACAAAGGAGTTTTATATTCTTTGTATTTCTCGACTATTTGATCAACGGTGTGTAAGTGGTCGGTGGTGGAAAGTCCTCGATGGAAGCCTGCTTGTTCTGGAGGTTGTTTAAGATCTAACTGGCCAGCTATGCGTTTTTCAATGACTTTGATAAAGGTTATATAGACATGAGATATCAGACTAATTGGCCTATAATTATTGATGTCGGACTTATCGCCTTTCTTATGGAGAAGTATAATATTGGAATGGCAAAAATTTGATGGAAGATTACCGGTACGAAGAATGTCGTTGAACAGTTTTGTAAAGTAAAAGAGGAGAGATGGTTCACCCATTTTTAGGGCTTCAGTGCTGATACTTTACTACTGGTTATATTTTAATGTGCTTAATGCATCTCGGACCTCTACTTCTGAAATGGGTGGTATGTTTTCGGAACATGAATAGCTGGATATGGGTTGTGTTTTTGATGTATCGGAATACAGATTCTTATACAATGTTGTGCAAATCTCTAGAACCTTATCTCTGTTAAATTCTTTAACGCCTCTGCTGTCTGTTAGGCTTGTGATCCAGGATTTATGGTTGGTGATTCCTTGTTTAGCTATTTTCAGTGATCGGTTCTTTTCTAATGCATTTTTTATTTGTTTTTTATTATACTCTCTTATATCTTTTCTGATGCTACGCTTGATTTCTTTATCTTTTCACCTATATTGTAAGTCTCTGTTGACTGTACTTAGAGCCTGCCTCTCATCTATTAGTTTCTTTCTTATCAGAAAGGGTTAGGTTACGTCGTACCCCTAACCGTTTCTGATAAGAAACGACGTACAAACGCGACTTTATTGATCGCGTGAAATACGATAATCGCTTTTGTTTAGGACGCGGCTTGTGGAGTTGTTATGTTCATCTGTTTGCTAGATTTTCAAACAGCAATAAATAAATTAAAACAATATATCAAAATACATAAAAATATTTTTATTTTCTATAAAAATGTGTAGGTACATAAGTACCTTGACATTTTTAATAATTAGAACTTAATATTAGCAATTTAATTGATAAGGGTCTCTATTATAAATATACATTCTATCTAATGACTGTACATAATATTGTATAGTATCGAAAAAGCATTCAACTTTTGTAAAATACAATTACTTACTTATTTAGTATCTAGTCACATTTACAACAAAGTAATTATGTGTGAAGTAAATAGAAATCTTTTTTCATCTGATTTATGATATAACATACCAAGGCACTACACTTTGTTTATTAGATAGGTATCTTATTCTTTTCATCGATACCTACCTGCTCTTAAATACAAAAAATAATAATACCACATAGCATATAATACAAATAAATAGGTACCAAGTTGACAAGGCTGAATTTCATAGAATTGTAACTTTGATGCTCACGTTAATCATTTGATTAATGTGAATAAAATTTTACCAAAAAGTATCTAACCACGTAATTTTGAATGAATAAATGACACCACCGAGATTGTCTAGGTAGAAAGGTACTTGTCGGTACCACATGGGATGTCTTAGGATGAGGATTCCTTGATGATACTATGATAATGCCCCTTCCTGGAAAAATAAATGTTCATACTTTTTTTTTGCACCAAACCAGGTATCGCAATTAATGCTAGTCTATTAATTTACTCCCTAACTACCTACTTAATGAATGACTCGTTCATTAATATCTTTGCTATTTGCAGATAACGATATTTACTATCTACAAACTACCTATGTCATTTTAATGACAGCACCTAGATATTATTACAATAATACGACTGTGTATATATAACTGAATACATTAACATTTAACATACATAAACTCACGCTTTTTTTTCAAGGGGTAGCCAGGATGATACTGAACGCCACCTATCAAGTGCCTACTTATATAATACGGGAAAATATTAACTGAGTTCCCTAGGGAGCTTTCTTTGGCAGATAAATTATATTCATAAATCTGCAGCAAATCGCATTAACTTTTATTTTGAAAGAAATTTAATTTTAATGATAAAATTTTGGTTGGTGCTTTAAAGTAAACATTTAAATACTAAAAAAAACACATGGCTACCCCAATCGGTATCCTATTTTTGTACATACCTAAGTTTGGAATAAACTATATTTTGTACCCACAATTGCCTTGTTCTTACTCGAATAATTATAACTCCAACTATAAAATCAACATTCTTAGGAATATAATGCACAGACTAATATAACTAATTAATAAATAATTTTATCATCATTCTCCTGCCCTTATCCCAATTTATTTGTGGTCGGCGCAGCATGTCTTTTTCTGCATCATAAACCCGATGATCTATCGGTAGGTCCTTAACTAGTACGTTTAGACAGAAGTATCTTAGCGTTCAGCGATAATAGGCTCAATTCAGTAATAGATATTCAGTCAGACTGATAAACATTGATATCTTGAGTGCACTAACAGGATAATAATGCAAAACATGATCTAAAAGTTAAAACTTAGTTTTCAGCGCAACAAATATGGTAAATACCAATATCATTTGCAATTTTTGACTAATTATCCATTTAGGTTTTATTAGAAAGTTAATTTCAGTTGGTGATAATGCCTTGCATTAAGTCATTTACTATTATGATAATCAACGCTGATATTACAATGAGTGAGAAGAATGTACCACGTGAACTTATGATGTGGATAGCGCAGCGGGACTGTGGGACTAATAAAACTCGTGAACGTTTATTTTGGTTTTACTTGGTCGCAACTTTCAACTATTTCAATAACGGACCGGTTATATTCATGTTACTAAGTTCCAAGAATAACCAAAGATTAATAATCAAAGTAGGTACTCAAAGTATAAATTCTAATAATATCAGAACCACAGTCTACAGAAATATGAAATCATTTCCTACGTATGAGTACTTAGATCGAAACAGAAAGCGGTTATAATAAGGTTTGGTAAAGTAGGTCGCTTACCGTTATTCCAAGAGTCTAAAATTAATAGTTTATTATCATAAAGACAGTTTTATCTACATTTAAAACTTCCGTGTTACCTAATCTAAATAAATGTAACAGTTTCTAGCTGAGTCTACCAGATCTAGCGTCAGTAATAACACCCCATAATTCAATTATAAACTCGTCTGTGAATCCAAATTCTTGTAAGTCACTATTGTCGATGGCGTCTGCTAGTTGCATAGAGTTGGCTTTCCCTTCGGCAAGATCCCACATCTGCGATGCTAGTTCGGAGTCGTTGATGCCCATGAACGATTCCAATAGGCTGTTGATTTTCTCGATACCCGCTTTCGATTTGTCGTCGTGCTGAAAAATAAATAAAATTAAATTAAATTTCTGTCAATTTTACTATGCCACATCGAGATGAATATTGTGAATTTGTGATACCAACTTAAAGTTAGTAATTTAAAATTCCATATCAATAATATAATTATGTTTATGAAATGGAGCAATCTATGGAATATAACGATACTTCATAGATATTGTGTACCTACATTGTTTACCTATCTTTCAATATTAAATTCCAATTCTATTGTTAACTAGTTACGTCATCTGTGATTCCGTATAACTTGCCAACGTAATTTCAAGAAGATGGAATCCGTTCTTGCTATGAATTTAAAATTGCATTAACAACAGACACATGTAAGGTATTTGATCGGTTTCTTCTTTGAAACAACTTAAGAGCGTTTACGTCTATCGCGCGAAGTCAAGTTTAGGTAATTCAATGCATTTTTTACACACACAGAAGCGCGTGTGCCTGTGTGTATAGCGCTGGCGCGCTCTCGCGCGCTATAGTCAAACTAACCCACTATGATCCGTTCGAGTGCAATTGTTGTAGTAAAATTTAATTTGAATTTGAATTTGAACGTACACGGATTACTAAAGTAAGAGTGCATAAAATAAGTATTCAATAATATATTGCAAGTATAGCTATAATTATGATTAATATTAAAGTCGTTTTTTTAGTTATTCAAACATGAATTTGTTGATCTAAACTTTGGAAAGAAACCGAACTTCGTTAATTATTATTGATTTGTGACTGATTAATAAATATTTCTTATTCTATTCAAATAAATCACTTTATACGGATTTACTTACGTTTATTTTATATTATATTGTAACCTGACGCGATGTTCCTCTTAGTGACACCTCTTATGAGGGAAATACAATAGGTTGGCGTTAACTTTAAAAACAATTTATGTTCTTATTTACAAAAAAATAAGTAAAAGTTTTAATAAATAAAATTCGTATGTAAAAAAATTGGGTAGATATTGGCTGTCACTAAAAATATTGTCAGTCATCAAAAATAATAATAAAAAAATTTAATCATCAAAGTACCAAGATTTTTTAATCACACTATAAACGTCCGCTATCCTTCCAAGTACGACTAAGGTCAACTCGGGTCAGGCAGAGCGCCGAGCGACATGTCCTCTCTCTAGAAAGCCTCGCGGCGCGGTCTGATTTGAAATTGCTCGCGCGCAGTGATTTATAGTAGTTTTCAAATATTTATAGAAAAATAATCACTGTAAATTATTTGAAATTTTAAATTGGATGTTTTAAAGCATATGTTCTTCTATTATATTATGCTATTATTATATTAAATCAAGTAAGATATATCGGTGAAAAAATCATTTTAATTCCTTAATATTTCACATTGTTTGAACTTTAATTTCTTATATAAAGAAACCTAAATCAAAAAATTTTCTTCTCCAACTATATTCCTTAGGATCTTAGCAATAGGTAAAAAAAAAAATCTAATTAGGTTTGCCAGTGGTTTCCTATAATTAGAGCGTCGAAACTGACGCTAAAAGGGAAATTAAGAAAACCTCTGTTGAGTTATCTTGATACAATTTACCAATACTCTATTAATTGAAATATTTTTCTCTCCAACTATTGAGACAGCAAAATTTCCTAAAGTTATTAGTAATTATCATTTTTGTAAAATAAAGGGTTGATGGTATTAAAGGGTTTGAAAAGTACTGTTTTGGAGTCAAACAGCGCATGGACGGCGTAAACGCTCTTAACCTGCTACATTAAAAATTTTCAATATTTGGGCAAGCTTCGTTAGTCACGATGGCCTCGAGCGTTTTATTATAAAGCTGGCAACTAAAAATTGTCCTTTCTGTCGATGTCAAGGTGGTTCTTCTGTTGTGTTTTATGCTCTACATTTGTAGCCTGATTCATTATAACTACGGACCACTAAATAGGAACGAACAACAAAAAATTACTAGGTACCTTCAACTGCTAATGGGTAAACTGACTTGTATTGGAATCGTAAACAGTGATTAATGGTACTTTATTATTAGGTACCGATGTGTTTGATGCGCTGTGAAATGCATGTTGTGTTCAAGTGTTTTTGTAGTAGGTCAATGATAACTTACATCATTTTCTATTGTAGCCTGACCGTTGGCCTTAAACCGCAACGTTTCTTTGCCGGAACCATAATTTTGTTTTCTTCCAGATTTTGCACCGCCTGTCTTGGGCCCAATACTTCCGAATCCACTTTTAAGGGGTTCCACCAATCGAATCGTAAAAGTAGTTCCCTTTGGAATATCTTTTAATATTTTAGCAACTTCGTAATGTCTTTTGCCGACCATATTTTCTCCGTCCAGCTTCTCAATGTGGTCTCCAACCTGAATTTAAAGTGTACAAGTTTAATACTACAATCGGTCATATCCGGTGAATTTCTTAACAAGGCCAACGACCACACTCTACCAGCATCTTTGTGAAATCTCACTTATTACGCAAGATACCTAACGGACGTTCAGTTAGTATTACGATAAAAACCGAGTTTTCTTATCGCAGCAGGATAACGCCCACTATTTAACACCATACCCCCACCGTAATAGTTTGATAAGCTCCGTGTATTTGAATTCTAAATCAAAAAGTAATTTATGCATGCATAATAATTATTCAAGTTTATCTTGTACGGTAAAAAGGTGAACTATAAACAGCGTACTATAAACAGCGGATTAAGACTATTTTTAACTCAACCCGAATGTTGATAATTTCAGAACGGATGGCAGCTACAATATGAGTAAACGACGAAGTATACCAGCTGCATAATACACAATTGATTGGGGACGGGATATTAACACTTTATGAACTAACAACTCCATATATATATCTATACTAATAAATAAAATTGAAGGGTCTGTTTGCAATTTCAAAATAACAGCTTTTTACTTTACTTGCTTGCTGTTTTTATTTTATAAATGAAAGTGTATACGGTACTTTAACATTTTTTTTTTAATTTTTGCCTCTTGTCTGTTTGTTCCGGTTAATCTCCGAACCGGCTTTCTGAAATTTCACGCGGACGAGGGTCCCGGGCAACAGTTAATTTCATAATTTATACTTATGAATTAATTCGGCCCAAAAGTCTCAACTGATATCCTCGTGTTATCTAAATCACTGGGTTGAAATTTCCCCCAACTTTTGCATTGTTAAAAATGTTTATTTATTTAAATAACAATTTCCTATAAGGGTTGTACTTTTCTGGAAAACGCTTCTGTATAGCGTGAAAGTAAGTGGCCCAAACACTGACCCTAGGGGAACTCCACTAAGGATTACAATAGATGGTAGGTTTTGAAAACGTTAAACACTATAATCATACAAAAAAGGTATAAAAATGAGCATAGACACTAGTCTAAATTGAAGGTCTGGCCGCATGTATTGCCCCTACTTACGTTAAATGTATGCTATTTAAGCAAAATCTTTCAAAATGCATTAGATATACTGTGAACCACTTTTATGAACCAGTTTCCACTACAAACTAAACAGACTTATTCCATGGAAGGCTTAGTAAACCTATTAAAAAACCTCTTATAAATACTATGAACTGGAACGCAATCAAAAAATTCTTTCCATCGAAAGTTTTTTTTAATAATTTTCAAGGACTAAATGGGTTGATCATGCATTAAGTTACCAGAACAATCATTTTAACACATTCATAATTATACAAACAAACAAGCAACAAGGGTTTATAAGGTTGACACTTGACATACCATTTTTTTTAATACACGTCTTTACAGGTTTCATAAGGGTAACCGATTAAACGGCTAATCCTTTAAACGACCTAACTCTTAAGTGGGATTGAACGTAATTTTATAAACCCGTAATTGTACCCTCCTCGTCAGTTTATAGGTACCTGAAAATATTCTATTTCATGATTTGGATGTGGTTATGGGGGGGTGTAAGAAGGGGGAAAGAATCTGACCTTGAAATTTGATAAGCCGAGTCCCTTTCTCCAAAATAACTATTTATCACGGAACGACAGCGTATATATGTTGTTTATAAATATTTAATTGAAAAACTTGTTTCTAGAATGCATGTACTAATTCATTTGTGGTGTAACATACCTAGGCTTGGTAATTTTTTGACCATTAATAAATAGTCAAAAAAATATCATTATCTATGTAAAAGATAAGAACTTAAAGATTTATTATAAGTACTAATCGCATTCCATTGTTATCTGATATAACATTATGCGGGAAGGTTATTTAAAAACCCTATGAATAACCCTGGTTTTGGTCAACATTTGATCGTTTGTGGTTGGAAGCATACAAAAAAATATGTTTGTTTCTAAAAAAAACTAGCATGATATCTAAGGTAAGACATAATCTAAAATGTTTTCATACCTCGATGTGTGGTATATTGGCTACAATAGAGCCTTCTTTTATCCTTTTTATAAAAGCGTATCCAGCACCATTATCTGTAATTGTTAATCCCAAAGCATCTTCAGTTTTAACTATTTCGATTTCTTTAGGGCGTCCTTTTCTATGTGCAAATATGAAATCTTCTAATCCTATTTGTCCACCCAGGAGTTTCTTCATATCCACTTTGTGAGTATTCAGCGTGCAAAAGAGAATCTGAAACCAAAGAAATACACTGTTAGCTTTAATTGACATAGCACTATATTGGTAATATTATAATACCACTAACCTAATTAACCACGCCTAACTTAGGTGCGTGACTGAAAGCTATTTTTCTTTCGAGCCTATTAATCTATAATACCTTGGATTTGTTACATTTAACATTCTTTAGACGGCAATGTAAACCATTTTATTGATTGGATTTAGTCCTATTTACTATAATACTATCTTTGAAATGGTATGTTGTGTTGATACATACGTAAGACGAACTTCTCCCAATTAAATTATGCGATTATCGTCAATTGAAGTTGATTAAATTAACTAACCAATATGTTTGCTGATTATCAGGAATCACTTATCAGATTGTAGATAGGTATTATAGTACATGAGTGGTAAACTGTGTTTCGGTTTTAGAGCGGAATGAAGTATCTAGTAATTTACGAATAACCTTAAATAATATTTTTTTACATATTAGCAAAACGTACTATTGATTGAATTGCGACAGTGTAAGTGCGAAATGCCTGCATGACAAGGCATGCGTTGCAGGTATGACCGCGCTCCGGTCCTTGACCCACGTGTAGTAGGCCATCGCACAGGCACACATACGGCGGCGAAGCGTATCTGCAGTCACTTGCCGCGTTTATATCAACGAGAGACTGCGCCCCTGGGCTGATCCACTTCCTGGCTGCTCAGCCATGCGTACATCCGCACACTGTGACATTTTCATACTTACCTACATAGTTACACAGATTTATCTTTACTAAACATTTCACGTATTGTAATTGCTTGAAAAGTTGAATAGAATTTTATTTCTGACTAATTATTTATTCAATTAGTACCAATATACCTTGTGGTAACAGCAGCTACACCATATAACTATATATAACTATGATGATTACCTACTTGACTGATAAATTATCACCTTTTTTATGTATATTCAGAACCAGAATTACAAAAACTATTGTTTTAGTTTGCCATGAACCTATTCGGACGATTATAACAGTTTCGTCCCATGTTCAACAATACACCTGTGTTCCTTGCCTTGAGGACGACACATATTATAATGAATTGGTGATGCACTATCTAAGATTAGATAGAAGAATGTTTAACTTTGTTTTCCCTGTCACGTTATTTCTACCAGCTACATATTACCTAACGCTCTTTTAGTTACCGTAACACGTTTATTGGCTGTCATTATAGCATTTTTTTGTAACCTAGGTAGGTGTGTCATGTTTTTGGAGTCCAATTAGTAAAAAATATATAACAAACGCAGGTAGGCACTTGCCTAGAAAGTACGTTAGATTTTAAGTAGATAGATACGTATCTATCTACTTAAAATCTAACGTACTTTCTATAGGTAGCCGTGTAATAAAATAAGTACAAAAATGAAGTGCTTGTCCGGTACTCTTTATTTTACATAACGAGCTAGCTACTTATAATTAGTTATAATGCATAGGTATGTATACATACTACCTCTTACAGTCTGACTAAAATGGTGTAAACTCTATTATCTTTATTCTCACGACTAGGCCTTGACAACGAATAAGCCTTGAGCGTTTTCACAAGCCGTGAAATATCAGGAAATTAGCGTCCGTGCCATTTTCGCTGCTGACCTTTAAGGCTTGAACAAAACGGTCGTTGGACCAAGTAGGCAAGATATTTTAATAGATAACATAATCAGCAATATATTGATTATCTACAAGAATTTGTAGAAAGTATAAGGTCGTTAAAACGAATTATAATTCTGTAAAGATGTAATGACAGCTAGACCTACATTAGTAAATCATTAGGTTACGACATTATTGAGTCATTTGTCTAATGTCCATTAAATTATTTGAACGTATTAGTATTTAGAAGACGATGATATAAAATAATTTGCAAAAGTCTATAATTTCAGCCTCAATATGAGAAGAACAACTACTAAGAGACGAAACACCTAAATAAAGGGGTTAACCCCATTATTGTGTAGCATGTTACATCGTGTAAGGATAACCCTTTCTGTTTACCCATACAAGATGTAACATGCTACTTACCGGTCTAAATAAAAGGCTAACCATTTAAAGGATTATTTCTTGAGCATCACGGGTCATGCATTAGCAAATTTTAATATTTTCAAATGCAACACGATAGGTTGGTACTTTCTTTTAAATTATTTATTAAATTAAATCTTATCAATCAATCAAGTTCCTATAACTAAATCATTCGATTCTGATCTTCCGATTCACCTGTTTACTGATAATGATAAATTAAAAAAAAAACAAAACAACTAAGTAGGTACTAGTTTACTATCACTAATATCAAAAGCTAAAATTGTGTCATTGACTTGGCTAGCACGAAGTCACATTCGAGACAGAATACCTGACTGACGAGTCATCAACTTCATTTTGTTTTGAACACGGATTTTGCACCCGGTACCTGACTACCAAATAGTCATCCAATAAACTGATTGATAATCATCATAATTACATTGACTCAAGGTCTCAATTAAACAACAAAAGTAACATGCAGGAGCAGTCCTGATTTCTTTCAGCCATTAAAAATATGGAGTGAGGATTAGTTCATTTCATCATAATTGATAGTTAGACGGAAGGTACCGTTTTACATCAATTCTTACTTCCATGAGGTGTTGTGATCATGCCAGACATTCTGAACTGACTATCAGTTCAGAAATGACAAACTCAGCCAGAGAGTGAATGAAACTGACTGTTGAGTTTTAAAGCTGCCTGGGCTTGATGAAGCATCAAGCACACTGCACAGGTAGGTTAGGTACCTAGGAAGGATTCGTGAGTGAGTAACTAGGTAAGTACTTATGTAATCTAATTCTGTGTGACCATGATTGATTCCTAATTTCTGAAGTCAGCACTGAGGTAAAATCTATTGGAGTTGTTTTATTTACAAATAGATGTTACAATAATTACGGAACGTCGACTCTAGAAAATATATCAAACAGAAATTTTATCAAACAATAACATGACTCAGGATTGGCGATGACTTCAAGCTTGTTTTCCTTATCCTTTGTTTCCTTGCTACAAGCTTCTATGGAAATTGCGTTTGTTTGTTTGCTCTGCTTTCACATTGGGAATTGATCTAATCATCGTGATATCGTAATGGCACAGCTATAATAGCATGAACAAACATCTGGGACCTATTGGGAGTCAATAGCAGTCTTCTCAAGGTTGTTCGAGAACATCTATGTTTACCTCAGGTAAACTCTGCAGTTTAGTAAGAACAACTTTGAGACGGAAGGTAATAGAAGAATTCAGCTGGGCTGGGCAACGTTTGGGAAGCTTCATCAAGTCTTCTCGTCGCGTATAACACAGAACCTAAAGACTAAGGTCTTCAATCATTGCGTCCGGCCTGTTATGACTTACGGGGCCGAAACGTGAACACGAGGTGCTCCGACAGAGAATCAAAATTGTCGACATAGCGTAAGCTGAAGTGGCAATGAGCCGGCCATATTAGCCGTAAACCGATGACCGCTGGGATAGACGTGTTCTAGAGTGGAGACCGCGAATCGACAAGCGTAAGGTGGGTTGCCCACGGGCTATGTGCAGCGACGATCTCCCAAGGGTGGCTGGACTGGCTGATAGCAACTGGATTTGTGTCGAGAATCAATTAAAGTGGCATGCGATTGAAGAGGCCTTAGTCCAGCAGTGGATTGTTGTAGGCCTGCTCTAATATTCTGTAAGTACCTAATACATAGGGTACCTACGTATAGCTACGCTTTAGGACTAGGAGGGCATGACTGGCGCGGCTTTTACTCCACAGGAATATTCAAGTCAAAAGTGATGAAAATACTTCAAGTAAATAGGACGTAGGTATGCAGTACTTACTATACTACAACAACCTACTTACTTGTGATTCCACTTTTCAGGGTCTGGCCAATCGTGTTTCAAAGATTGCTTCCTACTCGGCATATCCACAATATCGTAAGCCGTGTAATTCAACTCGATATATTGATAACTATAAATGGACGTACCTATCTGTTAATTTATTGAAAAAACATTACGTTAGGTAGCATAATTATGTTTATGCTGCGTTTAAATGCATTAATTTTAATTTATTTATGGCTGAGTTCCATCTCAGGGAGAAGAGGCCTGTAAATATCTCAGTTTGGGAACCATATACCCTGATTATGTGTATACACACTTTTTGCATACACAAATTACGCACTTATGTATACACATAAATGCGTAATTTGTGTATGCAAAAAGTAGTATTACTAATACGTCTAGCTAGCCAGCCTATAGATATTATGTAAATGATCCGTAGCCGTGGTCCCTCCCGAGTCTCGAGCCTTAACTCCAGTCTAAGGACCATATAAATATAGGTAGGTTAGGTAGGTGCATTTTTATCGTATCCTATAAGCCATATCGCCTGTGCAATAGTAACGCGATTTCTGATAAGTATAGTTGTAGATACTTATCGTAAGATAAACCATGGACTCATGACATAAACGTTAGAAAGAGCTTTTTCAATTTCTCCCATTAACAGACTAAAGAAGTTGATGGGAATAGTATGTAAAATTATAGATAAGTTTGTACAATGTACATACCTATAATTATAAGAAGCGTCACACTCATTATTAGATACCTACTCACTGTAGTCATGACTACAGCAATGCCACCATTGTGTGTAACTTAACTGTGTTACAAGCATTCTGAATGACCAATACAATTAGTGTCCCAGATGCGGAAATCGAACCCGGCGCATGCTCTTTGCACGGTCTTTCTACCACTGCGCTATTAGACTTTTTAGATCAGAAAGATGACCGAAAGGTAATTTTAAATAAATCTTTCATAATGTTGTGCTACTGATTGTGAAACCTTAAAAAGAAGCTAGGTAGGTACTTATTTGAATATCAATGACGCATTCCTTATGGCATATTATGTGCTCTTATCAGTGCGCTAGGTACTTAGCGGCTATCCATAAAATGCTTGTGAAGGCAAAATTATGTACCTTCTTATATGTTCTGTTGTGTATGTACCTACATTTAAATCATCGTGATTTATGTTGACAATAAAATGATATTAATGATCATAAGTGACAATAATCCGGTTCGTAATAAAGGTATCTCGCTGAACCCCTCATCATGACTTTGCGAGTCACCAGGCACCACAACCGTGGTTCCAGGTATTCCATTCATTCAACTAACAATGACTCAGAAACTTGTTCATGAGGAATGTTGCTCTTCCAATTCAAGTTTTTAAAACTAATTACTCACCTACGGCTTATTAGGAAACAATTAGTCTTACCTCGTCTGGTGGAAAATCGTAACATTCTGCAATCTTTTGATAAAGCTCCTTGACGTTAGAAAATCCTGAGATGAGTCCGAGGGGGCTGCCGTGTGCCTGTTGACAGTGGAACACCAACTGTGACTTCTGTGATCCATTGTTGTTATCCACTCCGTTGGCCTGCTGGTGAGGGTCTTCGGTGGGAGACTGTGGCACTGGTGGCGGCGTGTATTTAGGAGCCTTCTTCTTAAATAACGACATAGTAAAAGAGCACTACGTAACGGTAATAAGTTTTCCTTTAGCGAGAACGTCAGTGCGCACACATTCTCTAACCGTGCACAATATAATTTTAATCACTACACAGTCGCTTATCTTGAGAGAACTTTAAAATATATCGTCGCGTCATAGCACATGATAATGTTATCACCCAATAGCGATATTGGGTTAGATTATGCGATGTTTAATCGAGAGTACACTAGAAACGGGCTGCGACGCGGAGTGCGCTCTGCCGACAATCGAACGACTGACTGCCTGGCGGTGAGTTGCCCTGCCTGCTCAATGCTATGACGGCTACGAAAACACGGTGCGCGCCCGCGCCTCCCCCGTACCGTTGGCGCCTCTACGTCATCAGATGATTCTATTACAAAAGCAGAGTGTCTTTAATAATAACTTAAGCCTGACTCGCACGCACAAGTCCGTTTCATTACTTTCATTTCCACATTAGTATATGTGTTAAGCTCAAAGGCAGAAAACGCTCATTGATCGAAAAAAACAACCACATCGCGATGTGGCGATTTCAAAACGACCATTAACTGCTTAGCCATTTCCCAGGCTAGGCAGATGATGGTCGTTTTGTTGTTTTGTGATGGTTGTTTTGTTTTGATGGTGTTAAGCGCCCCCGAAAACCACGAAAACGGCATCTTGAGTTTTCATTTGGGCATCACATTACCCATAAACATCGGCAAGTTCCTTACTAATGTATTACACATCGGGTTGTGGCTGTTTGAAAAAGGCTCAGAACGCGTTCTGGCATTTCGTCATTGCCAGAACGCGATGTGGTCGAAAATAAAAACAGCCACAACCCGAATTTCGCTGCGTGGTCGTTTTGTGTTTGCCACATCGCGATGTGGTCGTTTTTAAAACAGCCACGCACCGAATTTCGCTTATTGATCGTTTTGAATTTGCCATTTCTCGATGAGGACAGTTTTTTCACTCAATGACCGTTTTCGGCTTTTGAGCCTAACATATACATAGTACGTTTTTAGTTTTAGTAGGTAGGTACCTAGGAACCTGCAACATTAGTAGGTATAGTTTTTTTTCTCATCTAAATTAGTTAAAGTAGGCACCCTACTAGATATTATTGATAAAAAAACGGTCAAGTGCGTGTCAAAACACGCGCAATGAAACGGGTTCCTTATTCGGGATGACAGCAAAAATAAGTTAGTATTTCAAAGTAAGTATTCCACAAAACAACTTTGAAAGAACATATCGGTGTACATACGTACGGACTTAAAAACAAATGTTACTTTAAAAAAAACCACACAGAACGTCCTCCTTTTTTCAAGTCGGTTGATAACAAGATTATATTTTGTTGTTGTTACCAGATACAACCGTTTTGAAAAATATAAAGGGGTTGTAAGATTTTTGTATGAAGCGTTGCCTGCCTAATTTCCTCCATTTTACTTTATTTTCAAAAAGCGGCCAGGCATAAAATTATTTTGTATTAATCAATAGCTAAAATTATTACAAACAATCCTCCTTCTGGCGCAGTCGGGTAAAAAAAAATCAGACGTCTTAGTATTGCTAGTCCATAGTTAAGTATTTCTGTTGGCAGAGTCAAACATTTATTGGTTTGGTTAAAGATGTGATAATAATGAGAAAAAAAGTCACTTTTTGAGCCTCATTTTGCAATCAAAGCTACACACGAATCTTTTGACGCATTCCCAAATTACCGGAAATAACAAGGATTTCTTGTTTTAGTCAATACAAATTGTGCACCAACAATGCCCCCTGTTAAAGTCATTCAAGCACCATAAGATCTTTGGAGCACTTGTACTGCAGACAAAGCGCACGCGCGGAACTTTATGGAGCGACGACGACGCAGTGCAGCGCAGGTATAAAATTTTTAGATAAGTAATATTGTTGACATTTCATTTACTTTTGCATACAGCGGGTGTTGGCTGTCTATAAATGCCAGGGCTAGCCTAGATACTAAAATACTATAGGTAGGTACCTACTAAGAAGCCATAACGTAGACTCCACCACCACATCATTAACTATTTTGTGACTCGGCGAAACATGCGACTAGGGAAGAGTTTAAAAATTCTAGAGTTGCCATACGTCCAGAGGATTCTGTATAAGCCTTTTTAGCTGTTTTCATAGTACGGGGAGAATTTGAAAACGTCCGGAATGAGAGGTTTTCTTTTTGAGTATAAAAAAAAACAGTTTCCAAGAACTCTCTAGATGGCGTTGAACTGACAACGTTACTACGAGCCAAAGCCAAAACGCTTGAAAAAAAAACAACATTGCGGCACTTCAAATACGCTCGTTGACTGACACTTTCGTTTATAATCACAGAGTACATTATACTATATTGATTTATAATTAAACCTCATTGGGTCTGTAGGTAAATTAAAAATTAACCTACCTATGCTGATTCCGAAACCATTTCGAGATTTTATTGTTTGATTTTTTTTGCTATTTTGAGCTTTTGAAATTATAAGATAGCGTTTAGTATAAGATGAAAGCTGAGTGTTGGCCGCAAAATTCAAATTTGCAAATAACAAATCCTAAAAAAAAGTAACAGTACTTAAACCATTCTATAGTAAAATTAAATTATGTAAGAAGTGTTTGCTCAGGGGTTGTATTTGGGCTTTTTCAATAAAGTTCACAACGTTAAACGGTAAACAGTATATAATGTAAACGGTAAAACACAGTGTATGGCACAAACAGGTAAACAATTGAAAGAATAATAACTTTAGCTGAGAGCGTTTCGCGAGCGTGACTTCAGCACTCACGATTTTGAGTCCACTAGCGGTTGGCTTGGCGCGTCTTGGAGTCGTGGGCGGTGTTGCCAGTTCTAAGATGCGTTTTTTTAAAAAAAATATTTAAAGGTAGTGCTACATCCTCCCCCTCTGACCCAGACATGCGCCCACGCGTCTGAGTCAGTCAAGATAACGTTTGGGTCTACCGCGCCGGCGCTTTTCGTTGACTGGGACTGGCGCTACGTCGCCTACGAATGGGGTCAACTGAGAGACGTGGTACTTTCCTAACGTTTCACCACTACTAACCCTTTCCAACAAATAAGTAGTTGCGCTTAAGGGCTCCTTAACACGGTATGGGCCATCTCTCCTCGGTATGAACTTTGGCGTTTGCCCGTGTGTCGTGTCGTTACTCCCTTGGGTCTTCAAAAGCACCAGATCACCGATCGAGTAATCAGGCGCAGGGCTACGCCCCTCGTCGGCGTAGCGCTTCTGATTCGCTTGTACCTTTTCATGCACATCTCTAGCTTTAAATAGAACGGTTGACATCCTCTGAAGGTAAGGGGTAAGGCTCGTCACGACATTGTCGCTCTCTACAATGGTGCGCATATCAGCGATGACGTCGGCCGGCGCACGCATCTCTCGTCCGAACGTGAGGTAAGCCGGTGAGAATCCAGTGCTGCTGGTCACTGCAGAGTTCATCGCGAAGCGTATCGCGGATAAGTGGGTGTCCCAGGTGTTGTGATCCTTCCCTACCAGAATAGCAAGTTGCGGTTTGAGATCGCGGTTCTTTCTTTCCACCGGGTTCGCTTGAGGATGGTATACTGGTGTGAGCGACTGAGTAATGCCAAACGAATGGCAAGCTTGCTGCATTACTTCGCTTATGAACTGTACACCATTGTCACTCAAGACCCGTCTAGGTACACCATATCTCAGGAAAACCTCTGAGATCAGGATCTTGGAACAGTTCAAGCTTGTAGCATCCTGTAGGGCAAATAGCTCTACCCATCGTGAGCACGTGTCTTCTACGATAAGAATCCACTTGTTCTTATCAGCGGTCTCCGGTAACGGACCGAAAAGGTCCACGGCAATCACTTCGAAACGGCGATTAGTTGCGGGAGTCTGCAGTAGTCCGGCCGGTTTCCTATTATCGGCTTTGTATCTCTGACAGTCTACACACTTTTTCAAGTATCCAACGATGTATTGCCGCATACCAGGCCAGTAATACTTCGACTTCATTCGATCCAGTGTGCGCTCTACTCCGCAATGTCCAGCCGTCGGTGCGTCGTGATATTCTGCCATGACTTTATCGCGTTCGTGCTCCGGTATAACAAGACATCCCGTCTCTTCTTCACATTCGTCAGGTCCGTATCTGTATAGAACACCGTCTGACATGATAAAGCCGCGGTCAGACCAACTTCTCCCCCTAAACGGATCGTCGGCTGATTCAAGGTCTTCGATGATCTTTCGCACGTCAGGGTCCTTTAGCTGATTCTCACGAACGTCTTTTGGGCTTCTCGATGGGAAATCCACCTCGGCGTAGCGAATATCGCTATCCGTTTCCTCAGCACAAGGTGGTCGCGAGAGTGTATCGGCGATGACGTTTGACTTGCCGGGTGTATACTCTATACGGAGGTTGTACTCCTGGAGGGTAAGGGCCCACCTTGCCAAACGACCACTTGGTGATTTGACAGTCATGAGCCATCGCAAAGGTTGGTGGTCACTCTTTATCACAACCTCTGATCCTTCGATGTATGCGCGGAACTTTGTAACCGCCCACACAACTGCTAGCGCCTCTCTTTCCGTTGTGTTATAGTTCTTTTCAGCACTATTCAACAAACGGCTGGCGTATTCCACTGGTCTTTCCTCGGGCCCCTCCCCCTGCATCAGTACAGCTCCGAGGCCATATCCGCTGCTGTCGGTCCTCAACGAAAACGGCATCGATTCGTCGGCCTGACGCAGAATTGGAGCGGAGATTAACTTTCTCTTGATGCAGTCGAAGGCCTCTTGTTGCTTCGAGGTCCAGGTCCATTTGCTATCCTTTTTGAGGAGATCTGTCAGAGGTTTAGCAACGTCGGCGTAATTGGGAATGTAGCGCCGGAACCAACTTGACGTCTGCAAAAATGTCTTCACGTGTTTCGCGTTCTCAGGAGGGGACATGTTAGCGATAGCTGCTGTCTTATCAGGGTCTGCCTTCACCCCGCCTGGCACGATAACGTGGCCCAAAAACTTAACAGATTCGCGAGCAAAGCAACTTTTTTCACGGTTCACTCGTAGGTTGTACATCTCTAGCCGGTTGAAGATAGCATTCAGGTCTTCCAGGTGCTTGGGAAACGACTCGGAAAGGACGATGACGTCATCTAAATACGTCAGCATACAAACATCGGCCAATTCCTTGCCAGATCTAAATCGGTCCATAAGCCGCTGGAAGGTCGCTCCTGAGTTCCTCAAACCCATTGGCATCCTTTTGAACCTAAAACAACCGAGCGGGCTTACGAACGCAGTCTTATCGCGGTCGTCCGGTTCCACAGCGATTTGAAAGTAACCTGATCGCAGGTCGCAGGTTGTCATAAAACTGGTGTTCTTAGCTGCGTGGAGAACATCTTCGATGCGCGGAAGTGGGTAGCGATCAGGCTCAGTTACAGCATTCAGCTTCCTGTAATCTACACAAAGCCGAACCCCTCCATCTTTCTTCGTCACGAGGACCACGTTGGCGGCCCAAGGAGACTCGCATTCTTCTATTACATCAGTATCCAGCAACTTCTGCAACTCCTGTTCCAGCAGAGCTCTCTTACCAGGAGACATCCGGTAAGGTGGTGAGGCGATGGGTTCCTGATGTGGGTCAATCTTCAACCGGTGCGTGGCGTATTCTGTTGGTGGCCCACCCCTTTCAAAGCGGTCGGACCTCTTCAACAGAAACGCATTCAGTTGTATCCTTTGATCAGCTGTCAACTTGGTGCCTTCATCATCCCGCAGCACAAGGTTCGAAGCTTCCACCTTCATCAGCTCCATTTGGCCGCTGGTAGATAAGTCGAAACTAGTAATGAAAGGATGCCAGCATCCTGGGTTGTTGTTAAAACACCAGCTGCTCTGAGGTAAATCTAACATGATCCCCGCTTTCAGAATAAAGTCCCTGCCTAGTAATGTACGGGTTTGCGCGTCTGGTAATACAATAAACATAGTAGGTACGACGCGTCCCTGTAATATTACATCAGTGGTGCACTCGAGCACAGTACCTACTTGCTGCGATCCGTCAGCAAGCCCTATGGTACGTGAATTTTCCATAAAAAGAACGCCGGCTTTCAAAAGTAAATTGTAAAGCATGGGGCCCGCAATAGAATGAGTAGCCCCAGTGTCCAAGATAGCAACTCCCTTGCGATTCACGACCTGAATTTCCACCAGTGGTCGCGGATCGGCACCGTCGGCTACCCGAGCGCTACAAAAATCCGACTTTTTTGAAGACGTCGCATCTTTGCAGTTACTGCATTTCGAACGTACCACTCCCAGCTGACCACATCCGTAACAACGCAACTCGGGACTTTTGCTCGATTTATCAAGAGGGTCGATGACCTTGCCCTCCTTCGCTTTGTTACGGCAATTTTCAACGGAATGACCGAAAGACCGGCAATAAGTACATTTCGGTCTAACGCGCTTTTTCCCATCGCTATCGTTATTTTTTTTAACGGATTCGGACTTAACGATGTTTACGTTGTTATCAGGGATAGGGATAGAAGCACTTACCTCCGCCAACGACTCCTCGACAAACCTGGCCTTCGCTAATAGCTGTTCCAAATCGTTCACCTCGTCGCGAGACACTCGCTTCCTTATCCTACGGTGTAACAATCCGTAAACAATGTCTATTAGCATCACTTCCGGCACAACATACGGCAATTTAGAGATTAAAGCGCGCACTTTACAAATGAATACGTCGGCCCGTTCACTATCTTGTTCTGTACGAAAAATGTCGCGAAACAATTTGTAACCCGGTCGCGGCACTCCGTACATGCCTCGAAGACGTTGCAGCGCGCCGGACCACGACGTTATCGACGACTTCACTCCCTGCCACCAGATGGCGGCCTCGTCGACTAACAGCATAGGCAGTCCCCGCAGCGCGTGCTCGTCGCTGATGTTGGTGCAGTCGCGGTACACTTCAATTGCGTCGATGAATGCTTCGAGCTCCTCCGCGTTCTTTGAAGATCCGTCAAAGCGCGCCGTGCACTTTGCGAAATTGCCCGCGCGCCGCGTGGTATTATCACGCGCGTCAGGTACCCGTGGAGGTGAAGTGCATGGTTCATGATCTCTGTTCGTCAAAACGCTTTCTATTAAAATGCGATTTGCTTCCGCTTGGCTTCTCGTGATGTTGCACACAAGGGTCTGAAGCATCTCTTCAGACATGATGATATTCGGTGATGATGGTACACGTACCACCGACCTGTTCACTTCCGCGTCCGTGTCAGATTCCGATCCAGCATCTCTTCCTGTTGGTTTTCTGGGTTGCTTCGGCGGCATAGTAACAGGGCACTAGCTCGTCTGTTTCTCGCTCGAACAACCAGATCAACACGGGTGATGGTTATATGGACGGTACGAGAGTAACGAAATACGTATTCGTTAATTCTCGTTGCACAACTCGAACCGTTGAGCTTGGGTATTATTCGCGCCAAAACACTGTGCGCGGCGTAGGTACTTTCCCGCGCGTCGCGCGTCGGTTACAATGTTGGCGGGAAGAATGGACTCGCCCAAAGTTTTGCAGTTTGTTTTTGCACTGTTTGGAGATTTATCACTATCGGAAAGGGTTCACAGTTTGTGTTAGCACGATAGTAATAAGCACTTTTAGTCACTGTTATAGTTTTTACGAATTTTCACTGAGTTAACGTTGGCCACGAGTTGGGCGTCACTGTAAGAAGTGTTTGCTCAGGGGTTGTATTTGGGCTTTTTCAATAAAGTTCACAACGTTAAACGGTAAACAGTATATAATGTAAACGGTAAAACACAGTGTATGGCACAAACAGGTAAACAATTGAAAGAATAATAACTTTAGCTGAGAGCGTTTCGCGAGCGTGACTTCAGCACTCACGATTTTGAGTCCACTAGCGGTTGGCTTGGCGGCTGGCGCGTCTTGGAGTCGTGGGCGGTGTTGCCAGTTCTAAGATGCGTTTTTTTAAAAAAAATATTTAAAGGTAGTGCTACAATTATTTTTAACAAAATCAACAGCAGGTAGGTATTACATACATCTAAGGTAAATACATTACCTAAGTAACGTTTATGTTTTATACAGGCTGGAAGGGACACCCACGCTAAAACTGTTACCGCGTATTCAGTACCTACATAATTCCTAACAACGTCGTAATTTAAAAAAAAAATGCTCTTTCCAACCCAACAACAGTGCAATACCTTCACAGTCAAAACGTATGGAACAGCTGATTAAAAAATAGAACTATGTGGGGTATCGAAACGATGTAGGTGGTGCTGAATTCGCGGTAGGTAATTAAATTAAGTAAACAGCCTAATTCCAACAACATCACTTTTTAGGGTTCCCTTGCCAAATAACAACCCTGTTGTTGTCGACCTGTCCGTCCAAATGTCACAGCCCTTTTACTTCGAGACTTGGCATCACAGTTGTAATTTGGCGAGTAGTTACCTTCTGTGACCCGCTACACAAAAATGATGTCAAATGAAAAAACTACCACTTCGCCCGTAAAAATACTAATTGCTCGGCTAATAAGCGTGATATAAATATAGGTTTATAAATTTTAAAATAAATTATATTTATACAAACCTATCATGCTTAGCCTATAGCATCCATGAATAATGTACCTAACAGTGTAATTTTTTTTTAAATTGGATAGTTCCAAAGATTACCCCCTACACACAAACTTTTACGTCTCTAAAATAATTATTAGTAAAGATTAAAAATAGGGATGGCCATACAATGTAACCGAGGGTTGGAAAAAAGATCTACGTATATAACTGTGGGGTGTTAATCGACATCTTGAAAACTGATATCGAGGTTTCTACTCTACTTTTTTTCTTTAGTCAATGGTTGATGAGACATTAGCTAAGGAGATATTTGCTTCTAAAAGTTGCCCCCTCCCCCCTCTAATTGTCTTAAGAGGAAAATTCTGATTCGCTCTTGTCCGGTTTTTATTCAATGTAGATGAGTAAGTGGTAGGTAGGTAGGTAGTAGGGTCGAGTGGTAAAAAATACAAGGAGGTAGTACTAGGTAGGGAAAAGTGCATTTTGAATAAATAAAAGATGGAAATGGATTTTTTTTTTTTATTAGTTTAGCACTAAGTTTACGACGAGGCTACAGTTTTCTTAGGTGTGGGCTTGCCCTCCTTGAAGCCATTGCGGAAACGCCTCCTCACGATCTTCAGGTGACGCATGCGGCCAGTTCCGGTGGTCTTCCTGCGCTTAGCCTTCACTGACCAGTGGTCTATAAACAATAATATTTTGGGATAAGCATTAACATTCTAACAAATATCATGTTAGTTGTTATGGTTATTATCGGTTGCCCTCAAAGAGACTTACTATTACGGAGAGGCTATAAGATTGTTTTTTTAATTTGTGATCCTATGTCTCAGAATCTTGAGGGAAAAGACAATCACCAAGTTCAACATGTTACACTTGTACCAACTGCAAGTAGTCAGCTCTTGCAAGTGAATTACGATTTTTTTCTATTGTAATGTATTTGGAGGAACTAAATTGATGGTCCCTACATACAAAGCAACATGTCTAACATGTCGCTTTGTACATAGGGACAAATGAAATATAAAGAAATACAATCCACAACAGGTTCAAAAATTCCATTGGCTTTGTAAAACCAGCTGTAAGGTTGCCTGTCTACGAATGGGAAGAGTTAGGGATCAGTGCACAGTATTGGAGGAGTATGGCTTGTAAGCCTTGTTAAAAATTATTCAAACCAAATTATCTGTAGCTATTACTAGGCTAAGGCCAGTGTTGGTTTTCAGTAGAAATAATGATGGCTTATATTTACAAAGCTCTGCTCTTCTCAGTAATGGACAGGCAGGAATATGAGATATAATTGGGAATGAAATGTATGAATTTACATGATCAAACAAATGTTAATAAGACATTTATCATAATCAGATTCATTTTAGTGTACCTACATTTTACAAAGAAACATTCTAAATTGGAAATATCTCTTCAATCAGAGTAGGATTCACCGCACAAATATCATTGTCATATTTTGCCAAGCCTTTCCCTACTATGTTGAGGTCGGCTTCCAGTCTACAGCTGTATAACAGATTTCACCACACAAATAGTAACTGTTAAGAGAAAATTATGGGGTAGATCTGTATGTAAGATGTAAACCAAATTATTGAGAAAACAACAACATGAATTGAAAAGAATGAATGAATTCCATTGCATTTTCATTGGACAGGTAGTAAGTACGAAAGTCTATATAAAATATCTATGTAAACTACTATAGTTTTATCATTAGACCAAGCATCTAATCAAGGTTTCATTTGCAGGTCAGTGACAAGGGGCACAATGAGACCTTTGCTTTTTTTTTATAAATACGTACGGTTTAAATTAAGCAAATTATACATTTTAGATGCACCAGTAACTACTGTCAGACAAAGCCTCAGATGCAGCAGACATACAACGTGTAGGTACAATAACAATGTTTATTATTAAAGAATTTATGGTTATTACCACGAGTATATTATGTTCAAGAATCAATTTAATCGATGTAATAACCTATTTTGTTTCACACAACACTAGAACTTAGTAAGGCCGGTATGTGTGTACTTACAGGAACGCAGCTTAGCTGCGGGATATCCGCACTGTGCACATTTGGATTTTTGGATGTGGTACGATGACCTGCCACACCTTCTGCACAAGGTGTGTGTCTTGTTACGACGCTTACCAAAGCTCGAAGTACCCTTCGTCTGAAATCAACATTTACAGGTTATGTTAGGAAACCCACCAGAAGATCACTAATATGCGTAATTTTAATTCTACATAGTTAATTCACAAGTGATTATTTCAAAAATAGACGGAAATGTTATCTAATTTACGAGATTAATTTAGATTTTTAAAATACAAAAATTAAACAGTACCATCTTGTCACAATTTGACAAGCCAAGAGAAAACAAAACTGTCAGACAGCTTGGATAATGTTACCAGAATAAAAGAAAATTGAAAGTTGTCAATTCAGGGCTGCCAGGTTGTATCGAATTATTTTATTGCGGACAGCGGGCTGAAGTCATCGAGGATTAAGCTATGGAGAAAACGAAGAGCGAATCACCGAACAAAGGGGTTGGAAGATTTTTGTATGAAGTCTGGACTTCCGCCATTTTATTTTACTTTCAAAAGTGCGGCCACGCATAAAACCTGTATTAATCAATAATTAGCTGGTATCAATACAAACAAGTTTTACTTTTTTTAAACCGTCACGTTTCCGAGATATACGGTTTCAAAGTTATGATCTATTCACTGATGGCACAATCAAAACCAAATTAGATTTTGTTGGCCACGCATAAAACCTGTATCAATCGATAGCTGGTATCAATTTAAAAAAGTATTGTTTGAGCCAAAATCTAATGAAACATCTAATGTAAAGCTGCGCAGAACACAATTTTAGGTACCAGCAGGGTGCAGAGCACTCATCGTCTTGACTATGTAATGTTCAGACCATCAGTCGCAGCTAACTTACGAGCATAAAGTTTGAACAGAACTGTACAATGCTTGATTCAATGGGGCGCAGCCAATATTCCGATCCAGCCTTTCTTGCTGTCCTCCACTAGCGACGCCCAAAGCCGAGGCCTATTCTCCACATGAGGTACCCTTAGCGTGTAGTCGCTTAGTTTTTAAGCTTCTTGCCTCTGGTTAAAGGTCTTACACTCAAGGCACAACCTTCTAGGTTGACCAGCGAGACGCCATAAACAAAAAAGGACGCAGCCAACCCCGTTTATACCATTTCCATTGAGGTATGTCTATGGTTTATACTATACCGTCTATCTTACCCTTTAAGGTATATATATTCTGTGGTCTATCTGTCTTCTGTCATGCAATTTCATGAACGTGATGTGGAATAATAATTGTGGATGCGGGATGGGATGGGATGTGAATTTCAAATGACATTTCTCATACTGTCAATAAAAAAGGTATCCTCAAGCAAGTCGTAATCTAAAATTTAATCAATATAACTTTAAAAGCTGCTGGCGATAGATCATCTAACCGATCTAGATCTTTCGTTCATTGCCAACAAGATAAACGACCAGAAGAATACATCAGAATCAGAAAGTAGAGCCGAAAGGTACGTTAATGTGCAAACAAACAATAATTAAAGCTGACAGAGCTGGCATCAAAACGGACAAGTAATGTTATCATCCATGCATGTCATTGTTTTCTTAGTAAGAATTATTGTTTGTGATATACCGGTTTTCAAATTATTATTTGAGTTGTGGCTAAAATGCAGTCTGTTATCTAGCTTGCTCAGCTCTTAGACCCATAATTATTGCCCTTTCAAGTTTATGCTGTACTTACAGTTAGACAAAACATTGAGATTTTAGTACGGAATGTTTAATAATAATGTGTTATACACAAACTACCTACACAATTAATTATCTAAATAACTATGGTATCAAATCTCTTGCATAGTAAACAATGTTGCAGTCTCAACAGCTAGTGATTCACAAATGTTGATTAATTGGAGCCATGGCTGTTATGAAATTTTGAATCATTTACATGTTGAGTATTCCAGACATATTTTAATGACAAAGATAACAAACCAAGTGTTATCATTTTGTTTAACAAAAAATTATATTCTTCTTGAATATTGCTCCACTTAGATTTTTTCATGAATGGGATCAATTCCTATTTTTGCAGGAGAATGAAAATGAATAAGTATATTGCAATCTAACTTAATTTTTCATCTTTTGTTAATAATTTTTTAAACAACAACAGCATGCTATTCTAACTAAGAACCTTGAAACTCAATATAATTTATTTAGAAAGAAAAATTACCAGAGATTGAATTAACTTTTCTCTTTTAGATGTCTGTGAATATGGAACTTCTAGATATTATGAAAAGTTTAACTATAAAACAAATACCAAATGAAAGTGAACAGCAGTTGTTCAAATCCATAGCTGCAGATATAGATGATGTTCCTACAGAAATAGTCTATGCTGAGTATTCTGATAAAATAATGCTTATTGTATCTCAGTATCAGAAGATTGGAAGCATGTTAATGATACATAAAGATCAAGTTCATAGTCCTTTAGGTACTAATGACATTTATACAACAAAAGTTATTTTTGGTGCTACAGGAGAAGAGCAGCAAGTTGCAGCGAGATACTTGGCAGAAGCAATAAAAATTACAAAACCACTTTGTATTTTTATAAATCTTAAATCATATGACATTGAAACAGTCAAAGCCTGTAAAGACATAATATTAGATATAAGAAGCAAAGCAGCAGAAAATTAAAATGGCTGCAATAAGTGCTAAAAGATTTAAGTCTGTACAAAAATATTATGGTCAACTGGTTTTGGGACCTCCAGGTGCTGGAAAAACAACTTACTGTTGCAAAATGGCAGAACTGTTGCGGAAATTGGGAAGAAATGTTGTAGTTATCAATTTAGATCCCGCCAATGATATAATGTCTTACAAACCAGATATTGACATCAGACAATTAATTGCTCTCGAGGAAGTGATGGATCAACACAATCTTGGTCCTAATGGAGCCCTCCTATACTGTATGGAGTTTTTAGAGAAAAACATTGATTGGCTGTTGAATCAAATCCAAGGTGACAATTACACAAATTTTATATTTGATTTACCAGGACAAGTAGAACTGTACTGTCATCATAAAAGTTTGAGCAACATATTTTCTGTACTTGCTAAAAATGGAAACATACAATTATGTGTTGTGCATTTAGTGGATTCACACCATTGTTCTGATGCCGGAAAATTTATTGCAGCTCTAATGCTATCACTAAATGCTATGTTAAAAATTGGATTGCCTCATATCAATTTATTAACAAAGGCAGATTTATTAAAGAAACATATGGATAAGTTGCAGTTTGGGATAGATTTCTATACAGAAGTGCTTGATTTGAATTATTTGCTGGACAGTCTAGACACTGATGCATTTACAAGTAAATACAAGAAATTAAACAGTGCCTTTGTCTCCATAATTGAAGATTATAGTTTAGTTACTTTTCAATTGGTTAATTTATGTAAAGCAGAGAGTTTAATAAATATTAGAAAATTAGTAGATAAATCAAGTGGATATGTTTTTAAAGCTGAAGAAGGCAGACATATAAATAGTATGCTAGCTTGTGCTATGGGTGTCAGTGAACCAGTTGATATCAATGATCTTGAATAAAATTTATTTCCTTATGTATATACTTTTTTTTTACCCTGCCCTAAACCTTTTCAAGAAATTGCAAACAAGATTATTTAGCTCCTTAGCTGGAGCATAGCTATTTGGCTGGGCGGGGTGGGGCGAGATGAGAGAACGCCAAAAATTATATTTCAAGTTTTGTCGAGATGTGACGAACGCGCTCCCTTAGACACATCTGACAAAGATATTGGCCACTAGTAGCGCGCAATTCAATAAAGTTGCTGACACAAAACATTGAAGCCGGCCAAAACCTCAAAAGGAGATCGAGCAAACTTCTATAGACTGTGGTCCAAGAAGCTTTGTTGATTATAGGATACTCAAATCACTTTTTGTGTTTCATGCTTTTCAATTATCAAAGCGCATGAAAATCGCTTAACAAAAAGGTTAAAATAAGGTCATTTGTAAATTTGTGGCTTCGCGACAAATTCCGACAAATTGCCGACTAAATCTGGGAGAAAACAGATCTTCGCTAGGTGCACTAGTTTTTGAGATATAAATGTGGCCAAGCTGGGGAGAGTCTCTACAGATCGGCCACCAATACACCCTTATAACTTTTGAACCAGTGACCAACTAAATCTGTGGCTTGGCGAGAAATTCCGACAAATTGTCGACTAAATCTGGGAGAAAACAGATCTACGCTAGATGCCCTAGTTTTTGAGATATAATATAATTTTTAACTCCTGGCGCCGATTTGCTTAAATAAAAATATCTGGTAAAAATATGTTATCCAAGTAAAAGAAGATGCGAAATTGATAGTTGACAAGGCTTTGTGTGTGATACGATAACTAAAAAGTCACCGACTTCCGAAAGTAAAGGTTATTTTCAATTTGATAGTGTTTTTTTTGGAAGTCGGTTATTTTTTTGAAAGTTTTTCTTTTGACCATTTAGATACAGAAGTTATTTTTCGACTTACGGCAAAGTTTCGAAATTATTCAGAGAATTGTAGAATGCAAGGCGAGCGAAGCGAGCTCAAAAATTACACGCTAGATCTGTTTTTTCCTAAATGACCAATTTTGTTATTAGACCAAGGTGCCCCATTAAGCACGAGCCCGTGGGAGAGGGGCCGCTTCGCCCTTGCCTAGCTGCGCTACTGGAGAGGCCAATGTCGAGCAAATGACTGCAACTCTCACACAACTCAACGTGACTTGATTTTGGCTAATTGATTTGATAAGAACAATCATTATTATTCAACAGGATCAATTATTTGAGCAATGTCCAGAAGCATGAAAGAAAATTACAACAAACTGATAGAGGCGGAAACTGCACTTGATCAAATGCTCAGTGACAAAAAATATGTCCAAGTGAGGCTGCTTCATCAATACAACGATATTAAGGATGCGGCTCAGGTAGTCATTAATCATATCGCTAATTTAGAAGAAACCACCATCACTGAGGTACATAAAAGGTTACAATTAAAGGAATGAAATAAAATATCTTGATATATTAATGGAACGTTTTATTTGAAGACAAATACAACTCTTTACAATTTAAATTTCATCCAAATTTTTTTTTCATGTTCATAGTCTAACTAAAGTAATGAACAATTTAAAATTTCACATTGCGGGTTTACGTACGTATTTCTAAGTTATAAGTGTTTTCAAAAAGCCACGGTTCCACGTTTGCTACTTCAATTACGAAAAATGTATGTTTAACATGACAAGTATTCTAATATATTTTGATTATTATATGTTGATAATCATGACCATTGTCACCAAACAAAATTTAGTAGATAGTAAAAGTTTTTATAATGTTGAGAATAATCTAAAACTATAGTGAATAATGGTTTAAAAGAGATAAATAAAATCTACTTCCTCCTTTGAACAACTAGTTTTTTAAAAGTATGTGATAATTTATAGCATGAAAATGGAGAATAACGAAGATATCCAATTTATAAGGTTTCGGTAACATTTAAAAGATTAACCTTCTGTGGTGACATTAACATTATAATCAGAAAAAACATTATCTCCTGTATTATACGATTATTATTTTTCACATGCTTTTACCATTGCTAAACATAATTCTTAAACAAATCAAAATACATTGAAGTTAAAATTCTAAACGCTAACATGGTGTCTATTTAATAAGCAAGCAATAATTATATAAATGTTTAAATGTATAATATAAAGTGCATATCGCTCTAGGCGACAGCTTGCGAATACTTTGCAATGTGAGCGTTCACATGCAAATTGAACGCTCGAGCTGCAGGGCGGAGGACGACGGTCCAGCGCCCCTGCCACGTTGTGGCGACGTTACGAAGTCAGAGGCATATACTTTGATTTGCATTTAGTGTCTTGGAACAGCTTAGTGGCTGCTGCATGTGTGCACAGCACTCAAGTTCTGATCATGAGTTGATTCTTCAATTCATTCAATTATATTTATTTATATGTTATTGTGGCAACATATTTTGTGTTTAGTTCTGGCCAGGGTTTAAAGCGTTCAAAATTGTAAAGTCTTCATTTAGTTCCATTCCCGACTGGCGTGAACTGTGCAATTACCATTGGAAAGATCTGAATGGAATGTAAATTTACGTAATCAATTGCGACAGTTATTCCACCACTCGAGTTATTTAGTAAGACTGTCCTTATATCCATGTTTCTCATTCCAGCTAAATTTAAGTATAACAATATAACAAATTTACAAAAATACATACAAATTGAAGAACATTCGCAATGTTGAAATTCCCAAAAATGCATATAAATATATCACTAATAACAAATCTACGATTTCCTATCGAAATAATACCCTATATTACGTGGAAGTATCAAAATGCGAATGCTCGTTCAGTTTTAATAAACGTTTATCGTTAGACTTAAATCTATGAGTTTCAGACTCGTTTCAGGCAGTCCCACAAATTTGTAAGCACCACGTATCATTCAATAAATGCACTTTTTATACTAATATTAGTGTTCCATTTCCCAGAGTTTCGCCTTTTACTGGAACATTTAACAATTAACATTTTGTAATCACAGTTCCCACATTGATATAGCCTGTTGTACCTTTATATTCACAGCAGAGATCGTCTTATATAAAGGTAAGTCAGACATGTTTTATTTTAACACAACAACACACACACACACATCAATAACGCCTAAACAATGACTCGAGAGATCCCAAAAACAAGTCTGAAAGTATTTTGGTTTAGTCTATGTAATCGACTACAAGGTTTTTGAAATTAATGTCTAATAGTGATGAAAATGTGTGAACAGCTACAGCTTGTTTATTGAAATTTTATTTAAATATTCCTTGAGAACTTTTAAAAACAATTATTTTGAAGAGATTTCATAGACCAAACCATCTTAAAAGTAAAAAATTATGATTTGGTAAATTGTAAATATACTATGTGTAAATAAATAATATTGACTTAGTACTTCATATGTCTAAAAATAAAACATATTAAGTACTAAGTCATCTCACTTTTTAATAAAACATGACTTAACAATCAACAGGTCAATTTAGTAATATATAATTATATTTTAAATATCACTTGTCAAATAATGGGTGCTCTTCGGTCCTTATTATTTACTCTAAGAGACATTTGCTACCTCAATTAATAGAACCTAATTCCCTTTGGTCACATTATTTCTCTAGAAATATAGATCTTGTTTTTCAGTTTACATCAGTATTTATTGGTCTCATTATAGTAAAATACAAAATAATCGAGCCATATTCGTCTTATTAGGGTTTATTGGGGCATAAAATGGACCTCAATATTATGTCACTTGTCTTTAATAATATTATTAATTGAACACTTATTGTGTCAATTAAAGTAATACAAAATCAGTCTCAAAATAGGGAAGTCTTTTAGATCTTCAGGCACGTATACTTTTAAAAAGGTGGATACTCACCATCCAAGCTATAACCAAATCTCGAAAATAGATTTAGTTATTATCCCGTTTAGGAATATATTATTATGCAACCTCACAAATACGTGCTAAAATAATCGCATTCCGACGTATTTTCCCAAGAAGTGTTTAAACACATTATGTATTTTGATTGTGTATTATGTATGTTATTTACCGATACGATATTAAACCGTTATGTATTGCAAAAATGTTATTAGCATTTTTTTTCCTGTATGACTTATAGGTATAGCAAGCTTTCCTCAAAATATTTAAATGAATATTACTGAACTATTAAAACACAAGCCACGAAAAAAACTAAACTAAATTGATTTCAAATCAATCACTAAATAAAAATTAAACAAGAACGAAGTTACCTTTAGAAATGAATACTTTAGTTTGAAACTGGTGCATCACCTTGACCAATGTGCTCCTTTTCAGAATTGTGGCATTGCTCCGCCACCTAAAATATATCATCAAATTAAATAAGTCTGACTGTCATCTTAACTTGTCATGAAAAAAAAAAAAACAAAAATTTTGTAGGAAAGCTCGGTTGTAAATTCCGAAATTTAGTTGTCAGTGTGCGGTTGCTGTAATTTACTCTGCAGTCACCTTAGTCTTATCAAGTGGGCCGTTAGGTTCCAGCGTTTGAGCAGGATCTGACTTCTGGCTGCAGCTCTTTTTCTTTCCTTTGCCCATATTCTTCTTGGCATTTTTAACAGTCTTAAGTTTTTGAGGCTGGGCACCTAATAAACGAAAATATTTTTTGATAATTATGTCGTGACCTTTATAGATATTTTAAGTGAATACATAAGATCATTATATAATCAGCCAGCGTTTTCACTCAAGCCTCTTTTCTGAATCTAATGATTCAACCGTTTTTTTTTTGTGTATTTGCTTGCCTTAAAAGAATATCAGCAAATTCTGCCATGTGCCGTATGTGCTGCAGGAAAAAGCGATACTAACCATCAGCATCGGTGTCGGGGGCAGAGGGGTCCTCATGTGGGCTGCCCTCTTCTTGCTGGCTCACATCCTCAGGTCTCACAGTCTTCCTGAAAAACCAATGAAGATTCATCATTTTATAATTTCGCCACGCGCAAGTTTCTCGCAACAATTTTGCGCAAGTTTTTTTAACGCACTGTGCCCAGTATCACGAGGTCACTTTTTGGCTTAATATCATACCCGTTAACAGTGAGAGTGGTGGGCTTAG